>JAUMHH010156122.1:0-18378 GCA_032359455.1 Chlamys rubida | reverse complement strand
GGGCTGATACGGGTTTTGGGGTGTGATACGGCGGGGGCTGATACGGGTTTTGGGGTGTGATACGGCGGGGGCTGATACGGGTTTTGGGGTGTGATACGGGTTTTGGGGTGTGATACGGCGAGGGCTGATATGGGTTAGAGCAACTGTGTCGTATCGCATATACAAAAACCGTATTTATTAGTAAGTATGTAATCAAATGTTATACAATTGATATAAAATACATAGTCGCATCCCGTTGCTTGTTTACGTCTTCTGTCTATGTGTTGCCACACGTTCGATACTCTACCTTCATGAAGGCATGCTCGTGTTGTACAAAATAACCCTGGTTGCCAAAATCGAATATATATTCTTATGAATATCAAATGACACGTGACCTTAAAGCGTAACGGGACAAATAAATGATTAACTCGGGTCATTAATCAGATAGGCTGTAAAGGGAACCCAACAGGTGGTATTTGGTCACTCGGCCGGGACCAATTACCCTTTGTTGTGTTATTTCCGTAGCGTGCTGTGTCATACAGAACCCTAGGTTGTACACTAATTGTTAATACAACGCTATCACCTTTCAAAGCTGTACCCAATATCCATTATACAGCCATGCTAACTTATCCTATTCACGTAAGAATACACACTGTGTTGCAGTTTTATGTGTATCCTTTCTAAAATAAGGTCATAAAAAACATGAAAAAAGCGAATACAAAAGTATATACCTAGTCATGATGGAATTCAAAATCGATGAAACTAGGACAATAAATTAATTAATAAGATATACATAGAGACCAATGGAAATGATCAGGAGAATAAGACCAGGTGTCCGGGAAGGAGAACCGTCTTCTGCTTCGAACTGCATTCCATTTAAATCGAAGTCAAATTCAAGTAATGTCATATTCTCAAAATGAGAACCGAATCAGCGGCAGTTATCGCACATACAATGCAGGTCTTGGTCAAATCCAAGTAATGTCACATGTTTAAACTAAGAACCGAAACAGTGACAATTAATGCAAAAGGAACTAGAACATTCCCCAATAATTTCATAATGATGACTATGAACTTTGCCCATATCCTACATCAACCTCCATTTCTCGAGACCCTGTGTTGTCATTTGCAACATTCGACATCCATTTTTAAATATAATCAGAAAGAATATTTCAGTAATGGTCGCTGTCATGTTCTGAATACAGGTCCTTTTGTTACAAACAGACGATGTTTTAATTGATAAAATTGTTACAAATTTAAACAAAATGTATTTGATATGGGTTATACACCACATCACAAGGGATGTGAACGGATAGGTTGTTCTTTTTGTTCCAATCCCCATTTTCTCACTTTTCCTGAATTTTCTTAACATACATAGCTCGAACAGTGTTTTCTCTGGTAGACATGGGGTAGAACATACTCGCAGGCTTAACTTTATAAGGCATTAACGTTTCTCAAGATCTTTTTTTCTTTGGCAGGTTACGAAACTTTTAAAATAAGATCTATATTGAAAATGTGTTTTCGGTGTCTTGCTACGATTTGCTTACATATGAAAGGAGATATTTCCCCGCTGGGTTAGTTTCCATTTTGCAAACTACATGCATATCAATACTACATGTTTGAATTGTCTATCAAAGTTGTTTTCTGGTCGTTTTATGTCAGGAGCTTGCAGCTTTCATCACTAGACCCCATTGTTATCTAATAACCTAGTGGTTGACTGGTACATTGTTTTGAGTATTAATTTTTAAAGATGAAAGGGTGAAATACCCCTTGTGTTGTACGTGTGATGTTAACCACGCCATAGATCAAATAATATCTGTATGGCGCATTACATAACAGGTCGGCAGGATTTCCGTCCCACTGACGTATAATCGATTTGAATATAATTATGAGTAAATAACTTTAAAAAAAAAAAGAAAAGTGAATTGAATATATATTTTCTTATAATCTTTATAAAATTGACATTCACACTGCGAAACAAATTTAAAAAAAAAAAGAGAAAAAACACAGATAAATCATTATAAAGTCCAGATTGTCTTCTTATTGCTATCAGTGTTTTCAATTTTCTACCACCGTCAAATTTAGCAATTTACATCAATGCACGCACTGTGTTTACAAATTAAATAACGTACACAAGTACAGAGAAGTAGCTTGACCTTGTAAGAGGGACCCGGTCGATGTACAATGTTTAATAATGTGATTGGATCTATGTAGGTAAACACAATCTTCAATTACACGGTCTATTTGTGACGTTTAATGTTCCTTTATGGCACCGTGTCAGTGTCACAAAATCTAAGCGTTGTCGGACATTTAACAATAAATAAACGGCTGTAATGATTCTGTTTATATCCTATAACATTAACGTTAATACCTATATTGATGTCATCTCCAGATCAAAGCTCATTTTGATAGGCAGAGTTATCACACAAGGACCAAACGTACATAAACGAAGTTATAAGTGTGTATTAAACAGTTGCAGTACTGTATGGTTGGTAATTTTTGCGGGGAATATAATTTCGCCATACTAGCGGTCACCAAAGATAGCGCGAAATTAAATACCCGTCGAATGTTATTACCATGAATCAAAATTTCTGTGAAATATATAATTTTTAATACTTAGACACAATAGATAGAAGTCTGCTTACCTGTTTCCCTGTTCGTGAGCTGACTATTTTTACCTCGTCATATTTCACATGATCTCCGCGAGCTAGTTCTGATTGGGGAAACCACGAAATAGAAACCCTCACGAAAATAAACAACTATACAGTAATCAGTAAGTATGACAAGGAAAATGAATCATACAAATTAAACAATAATAGGATAATATCTTTGTCAAAATAAAACGCACCGAAACCAACCGATACATTATGCATCTATAGCAATACTAATGCTACTGCCTTACGTTGAAGAAGAGACAGTATTTAACTCATTCACCCCTGAAGACACATTTTAACTCTTCCAATTCAAAGGATGGAATAGTTCATTTTGAAATTTCAGGGGCGAATGAGTTAATATAACACATTACGAATAATGGGAAATTGTCGTTTCGGTCAGGTTCCGGTATCGAAAAGCAATATATGGTAATAGTTATTTGAAAGTCATCCAGATATATGTACCACGCTTAGTTTAAATCATGTATTAAAGAAAAAAGACAGCTTACAACCACTGGGAAATGATTATTCGGAAAAATATTTTCCCATGCACCGGTATAATAAAATCTAATAAATACTCATGGCACCTGCATTCTTGTCACGACATTTGCTTTTCAGTGACAATTTAATCCTCATTCTTCCTCATCCTGGCCAAAGAACGAACTTTACAAATGAAAATAGTAGGTAACTACGACTTGATTTTACAACCTTTGAACGGCCAATTAATAGATGTACTGAAATGTTAGATAAAGGGAATTGCATATTCAGTTTTTTGTAATTCACACTAAATATTACAATACTGGTTAATCCAGCACAACGCCATTTCTTTATGAGTGCCAAAACGTCAATACGTAAAGATCTTTTGAGTCAATACAAAGATATGTTAATACGTACACATCATTGGATTTGCGTTTCCTTAATAATGGGTCGGATTTATATAGGCCATGTGTCAACAACATAACACTGTGAGTAGATAGCTATGTACCATTTGTACGATTAACTTAATGTTGATCATGCAGATAAAAGGACCGGGGTTTTGTCCAATAATGTTTAATGTGAAGTGACTAAAAGGAACTCCGTTTGTAAGAAACAATATTATTTTTCGGTCAGTTCCTACACTGATTTATCATGGGACAATGACCTCTAGATTACAAGTAAATATGAACTCCTTTCACAGACAATATACGTTTGAATATTAGAAATGTCCTATATACACTGTAGCAATACGGCAACTTCTGTGACTGGTCATAATTTCAGATTCACAATACAGCTAAAGTTATAAGCAGACGGATAGTCAGAGCATACAGCAACTCTATGGCTATATTCTTAATGGGACATAACGACATACTATGACATATCTTGATGTTTTAAGTATTTTATCAATTTTTATAATATAAACAGATAAAACTGCGGCGTAGGTTAGGGCCCTCGAATCTGGACCTGGACCACCTCATGTAGATTGTCCTCACCAAAGAGGGAATTTACAATTCTTTTCATATGCTACTCCTTTTCTTTTATACACTTCCACACTCCAACATTCATTTATACGAACTTAATTTCTCTTTTCTCAACAATGATTAACTTTATTCATATTAGATTAAACATGTTTATATTGTACTATATTAAATGGTTTACAAAGGAAATCGTATCTTTTGAATGTGTTATTGGATGTTCCTCATTCCATGCCTTCTGTTTCATTGGGTACTGCCTCGTGTACACAAACATCATATTTGAATGCGTAACATTTCTGGAATTCTGGTTTGTTATTCATTTCCCCCCTTTTTTCTCCTTTCTAAACCTTCATGTTAGAACGCTTTGTCTGGGAAACATCACAGTCAAATATTGACATAATTTAAAGAAAATTATCTTCCGCCAATGCATGTGTCAGGTTTTGTCCAGCTGAACATAGGTTTGTGATGTTTCCCAGAAAAAGTATTCTAACCTGAAGGTTTAGAAAGGACTGCAAGACTGTGAGTTTGCAGGACTCGAACAAATCTTTTAATATTTGATTTTTGTTAAAGTGGATGTATTGAATAGGTGACAATTTACGATACAGTTTTGCACAATATATTGTTTGTTCAGAAGCGATTTTAACCTTTCTTTATTTTATAGATCAGCATTACTTCCTCGTGCAAAAACCTAACAATGCATGCTTACATAAAATAGCTGTTGGACCCACTTTGTTCAATAAATATGAAAACATCTAATCATATAGCAACTAGTTTTTATCATCGCCGGGGGCTTTTACGAATATGATCAAATTGTTTGATTAAAACTTCAACTGACGAGTGCTTCGTGGAACAGGACCGTGGCCTCGATAAATTGTACGGCAAACACAGTTCACCGTTTGTGTTTTTCAAATCAATACTATTTTCATCGTTATTAAAATTGATAACAAAAAATGCATGTCCTGGTGTTTAGAATAGTCCCCTTCAGATAATATTCACAGAAAAACTCCGTTTTATAGACAGACATACTTTAAAACATCATTTGATCATTTGGCGTAATGTATAATTAAGGTGTTGGTATTTGATAGTTCTGATACCTCTCATGACAATTTTGTGGTTTAAACAGGTTTTGTTGGGTTTTTTGTTTATTATTTTTGGATTCCAACAATTATATCGCCAACTGTAGATATTTCCAAAATTGATTAATCCAATTCTATCAATTGATTGCTTAACCTTTTTTTCAAAATTCTATTTTGGGGAATAAATTGTCATTACTCCATATCGGATCTAAAATGTTTATCAAAAGAACCCTCAACAATCTGAATAAAAATGATTAGAGGAAGACTTGATAATCATATCATCTTCAAGTGAAGATTATTGAATTACCTTTAATTATGATATCGGGCGGTATTTTAGAATCATTTTTCCTAGTAATCTTTAAATGAGAAAAAAAATTCCTTTCGAGCAATTCAAATTTAATCATACCAGTCAAATTTTCCCGTGAAGTAACAAAAAACGTATTTGAGAGTCAATATATCTTGAAAATAAATCCCGGCAAATCACATGTGGTTAACAATGTAAATGAAGTAAATGCATCAATACCTTACCCATATGATATCCTTGCAAACATATCTTCAAATCTCGCACACAAAATGATAGCGTGCTGATCCCATGTAATCCTATGACAAAAACACCTAGTGATTGTGATGCGAATAAAGGAAACCATTGGTCTGGTTACCACCACAGAAAATACATTAGACTTTGTAAATTGAAATAAGAATCCATATTATTGATTACCACGTCCTGATGATTTCCTGACGTATTTTGTATTCACATTTTACAAGTTACAATTGATAACTACAGGTGTTTGTTCGTTCGTTTCGTTCACCACATATAAGACTGAGGTACGCTTTATAAACTGCCAATTGTAATGTGGAATGTATACCATTTAAGAAGTCTTAAGATGAATTCCGTTTTGATTTTCCGATTCGATTAAAGGTGACCGAACATTTTGAATTAAAGTACAAGGTAACGATTGTTTTGGAAGGTAGTGTCCCTACTCAACAGTGGGAGGTTTACGTGTTTGATGTCATCAACCAAAATTGATTAACTATTGACATGCAATAATTTGCATCAGAGCGGTTATACAGAATTACACGGCGCCCGCGTAATACTCGCAAAAGTACACGGTGAGATTGTAGTGGTTGTTATCTAGTCCCTGAGCGCGTGTTAATGCAAGTGCTGTATTGAAGGTCAAGGCCGTATAGGTTAAGCTGAAGTTGACACTTTTATTGATTTCTTTCGTTTTGCTAAATAAATATATACATAAGTGGGGAAGATGTTCGCTTTAACTTAATTCGCCTATAACAGTAATATTTATCATAATATCTAATATTATAATCTGTCTCTTACGCGTACCCTTCTAACGCTTACCCTTCAGGAACACATGTGTTATTCTGCATAATTCATTCAATGGTAAATAGGTACACTATATACTCTCTTTGCTCCAATTTCGAGCCCTAATTGTGTCGATTTTGATGTCGAATTACATTTTTTTTGACAATTTGGTGATTCCCTAGTAAATAAGACAAGACTAAAAGTCTAATATCTATTTGAATAACTAAACAGAATACTCTGAAAATGCATGCGTAACAATAAACATTTATATATTTGTTGACTTATAAGCTTTAAACAAAATAAAATAAAATAAACCTAAAACAGCTAGACGTTCGATACAAGACGTACGTAAAGCACTTAAGAAGTGTTAAACCATGTATATAGATATTCTCAAAGACTTTGAACTAGTCCAATAACACCCGCAGCGATATTATCAGTCAATGTAAGTTTCACGATGCGTTATTTGTCGTATGTATTTATTCTGCCCAATGTTGACGTAAATCCCCGCGATCCGGTACAACACAGGTACACAAACCAGCGTATAACTCGATAACCATCCCAGTACCTATTGATACGAGCTCCGGAGATTATCAATATTTAACTAGGCAAGGAAAATCAGGCTTCGTCAGATCCTTTTATACATGTGTGATCTCAGAGGGGTTCCTCCTGATATTTGTAAATCAGAAACTTCTCGGAGAAGGCAGTAGGTGTATTGGTTACATGATAAACGGTATAATGTTTGATTAGTAAAGCAGCCATTTAGAAAACTTACATTTATATATAATATAATCTATAGATTCTTTGTGTACTCTGTTAAAAGACATTTTTGGTCTTTGTCATTGTGACCGATTTATCTCCCATGTATGTGTTTTAAGCTTGATATTGTCCTTTTTTGTTTTATATATATTTGTTTTGTATGGGTATCCCCTCGGTTTCTGATGTTTCTTTTTTTCAATCTGATTTCGTCTTCGTTCATTAACCTTCTGTTTTACTAATTTACTTCGTGGCATTGTTTCATAAAATGTGTTACGTTTCAATTCAAGATCCCAGATTATCGCCTTCTTATGACCACAGAAGAAAATGTATTGCCAAAAGTACCCGGACCTCACCATTGATTCATCTGAGAGTTTTTTTTAAAGAGTGTTTAGATAATTCAAAAATTCTAGAAAGCTACACAATAAGGACGAAAAAGAATAGTTCGACATACATTTCGTGTCTTCCAACTAAGTAAGTAAGTATCCACATGTACATTGCATGTTATGTCTGTCGCCAGCCCGTCTTATACATGTCAATAAGCAGCAACAGAATTGATCAATACCTCACTTTCGGCTTAAGTATGAACGTTCGCCTAATATAAGTGAGGAAGGCATTTGGTTCTGTTCCCATGTCGGGACATACCAAGGTCCTAAAAGTGGAAGTTATAAACTTAGATAATAAGAACCAAAATATGTACATCCATTGATACAATATACAATATATATGCATACATGTACTAGCTGAAACTGAATTAATATGCAAAAGGAAAATAAAAATATTTCAAATGGAAAAAAAAAAGAAAAAAAAAGTGCAAGTTGATATTTCCTGTTTAACGGTCAGCATTTAGGGAAATTATAACTGGATAACACGTTGTCAGTATAATGTGATCGAATGGAATGATATGCAGGGTGCCTTCGGCATGATGTTTTCACGAGGAAGCACTCTTATGTCGGCATCAGATCGGCGCTATCGCAAGGAGGCAATTACATCAACATTCCCTACCTCCAGCAAACATGCATGCATACGTTACACACATCGAGCGCGTCTTTAAATGATTTTAGCTGTTAATAATAAAATGAATAACAAATTATTATAATAACTTAAATTCAAAGTTCTAATATCTGTTAGAAATAACCCTATGCATTCTACAACTAGTCTAAAACAAATCTCGAACTATTTCGGTTGGCAAATATTTATTTCCTAATATTGCTTTGATTCTGAAAAATCGTTTACAAGGACCTTCCATCTTGACGGTGAATCTATATATCAAAGGGAATGTGGAAGTGAACACAGCAGTTAGTCTGATCTGAAAGGCCCTTCCTGATGATCTTATCACGGGACACCACATGAGTCCAAGATACGGGGTCCGTTAGAACAAGCTTACCTGTTTGAAGGTGATCATGAATTTGCACAAAAGTACCAGAAGGGAGATGACCTTGTGTGGCAATTTGCCAAATCAATGGCTTGTTTCCGATATTAAAACGTACTGGTAATGTTTGTTTACAGCCAGATCAAATATTTTGTAGGTTTTCGTAAAATCGACGACATCGTATATCATGAGGCTACACCTAGCTGTTTGACACAATGACAATACCAGTATGTGACAGGAGAATTAAGTCCTGGCCATTCAGACGTGTGATTTATTTGATACAGAGTGTGTCATTCTGTGATTAAGTGGCACTGTATTATTGAACAATTTGATCATGTTACACAGATAGCAAATAACAATTGCAAAATAAAATGTCAGATAATGAATATTCAAGAAATTTATTTTGAATCACCAATACACGATATATGTAAAGTATAATTTCTCTTTCTAAATGTGAACCCAAGACACGCACATGGGACTGTACCTTTAAAGTAATAGATACAGCATGCCAACAATTAATACCCTGCACCATACAGCAGTTTCATCCCACTATACAGCAGTTTCGTCCCACCATACAGCAGTTTCGTCCCACTATATAGCAGTTTCGTCCCACTATATAGCAGTTTCGTCCCACTATACAGCAGTTTCGTCCTACCATACAGCCGTTTCCCCCCACTATACAGCAGTTTCGTCCCACGATATATAGCAGCTTCGTCCCACTATACAGCAGTTTAACGTCCCACTATATAGCAGTTGCGTCCCACCATACAGCAGTTTCGTCCCACTATACAGCAGTTGCGTCCCACCATATAGCAGTTTCGTCCCACCATATAGCAGTTGCGTCCCACCATATAGCAGTTTCGCCCGTCCTTCTAGGACTCATCGATGATGCTAGACTCCGAAAAGTTGGAAATCAAAATTGGTTTGAAATAATGTTTAGAGGAGAACTTGTTATTTCCAAATTAGCAAATGAGTAAAGTAACCGTGCCCCTTCTCAGATGATATACAGTTACCGTAGCCTTCAAAACATATCACTTCTATCTATACGACGGAAATTTTAACTTTGGTTGGTAATGTCTACTTAACGCATTATTTATTCCACTGGACGGACATTGAGTTGTTTTCGTGTTAAATATGGGCGTTTCAGTGTCGTTAGGGAACATTTAATTATTGTCAATAACTTGGATAGATGATATCATTGTTTGGTGTGTCGTATCACACTTATGTACGCCATCGATTTAGGAACAACAAAGTATGCATACTAGTATCCTCATGTTTGATAAACATGTTGTATTCTCATAGCGATAATAATCATTTTAGTATCAGTGCAAGTCAATATAGTTAATTGAACCAAAAGTATATTGTCTTCAAACTTTTATATATATATATATATATATCTTAAAATGTTATATGTTAAATTATTAAAAGATCTTACTGTATCATTATCAATGAAATAAATTCCTCTTCCTTCTTCAACCGATATATGCTATTTGATGAAATCAATAGTTTGGAGATATTATTAGATCTATTTCTATATAAATCCTAACGAGCTCCCTTGTTTAAACAAACATGCATCGGTACACCTTTATATTTGTAGTAATACGCTCCTTGTTCTACTGGAAATCAAATAGCAAACATCCGTATAACGCATATTTAGGTAAAAAATCAATATGACTATCATCGCTTGGTGAGATATCAATGTACAGCCTGTGTCGAACCACAATGGAATAGTAAACACAGCACTGTCATGAAAAAACAGATTGGCATTACAACACATCATACATAATTGATACCTACCACCCTTCGACCTTGTATTTGATGTATGAGGCGGAGACACTGAGAGGTCTGGTGGACAATGCTTTCCAAAGTTCTCATGCAAGTGTGTAATGTCCATGGTGTTACCTCTAATTTGATATCTTGTGATGAGATGTACAAGATATCAATCAGAAAATAAAAGTAAATACAACTAATGATATGGTGCCAGTTTCTAAAAACGAAAGATCAAGATGGTATCCTGTAATAAACATGATAGAACTTATATTGTCCAGCATGTTCTAGCTAGGCTAATAGAGAGGTAGTCTGTTAGTTGTAAGCTGTGAAAAAAACCATATTGTTAAATTGTCTTAAACAGTGATCTTTTATTATCACATGGATTGATGTGAAGAAATGAAACGATCTAAAATTTATTTCTGTGTAACAAAATTAGAGACTATTCAGTGAAAATAATGATAATAATCATTAATATTCCCAAAGTAGATGGTGTACAATTTGAGGAAACATTGAATGATTTCGTTCATTTGTTCATAAGTGGGTTACCAGATTTCTACACTAACCTCTAATGAGGGGTCTGTACTACCTCCTGTCCGGTTATTAGGTTTAATTAGATAAACAACAATGAAAAAGATCAAGAACAATATACATTTGACGTAATCGTATACTAAGGTACCATAGCTCCGTAATATAAATCATAGTGAAGCCCACATAATTGCGGGTTGACCTTCGTGTAAAAATTCGCGGTATGGTCAAATTAAAACAATAACCGGATCTATTATTAACCTCTATCTATTGTCGGTTGACGACATTACTGTGTCGATACACATAAAGACGTAAGTTTCAAGTCAGCATTCTTTTGGCTTGCTAATCAAACGGCAACACAGAGTTGGCCTTTGTTTGGAGGTTCTATCAAACGCACTGAGGACCCCTATACACGTTAAATATTGTACAGCTTTACGATGTAAAGGGGAAATCCTAGACGTTCTTAAAATGTTATATATGATATATTTATTTTTCATTGATCATATAGTTTTGAACATAACAAATGTTTTTAATTCAATTTTTCCTAAAAACTGAACAGAAAAAAACAATAAATGTTGTCTATGTAGTCTGTTTCAATCTGACTAGTCAGTGTGTAATTATGAGGGTGAATTCCTGTATTGGTCCAACTTAAGATCCAGATGCTCACGTGACTTATATTTAAATCTATATATCTACATATATAAGGGTAAATGACTTTACACTGTAAGACAGATAAGACATAACCAAAGCCGCGTGCATTGCCCTGCCGAAGATGTGATCACTGAGTATACATTTACGGAGGCCCTGCGAAGGATTCGTGTCACCTATACCGTCAAACCTAATTTCAGTTTATAGGCATTATTTTGTACGTTCAATGAACAACGGTTATGAAGACAAAAAATATCATCGAAATATTTTTTTTTTACAAATGCAAAAAATATATGTATTGACTTTATGTTTACCATGTTTTATGATTTCTATGGTAGTTTGAATTTACAGATGGCAATTTCTATTCTAGACAATTAAACCAAATATCACTCAGGGTGATTTTCGTTTTCGTTGTAATGGAAATATATATATGGTTTATAGATATATCATTAATCACTGAAAGCCACGATTAATCATTTATCATATTTCATTACATATGCAAAGTGATGTTTTCTGAAGCGTTAGCCAAGCGTTACCTAACTTTACAATGTTCCGTAATATTCAACTAATGATAAACCAATAATACATCTTAGCGAACACAATGACTGCTTTCTTAATTCCGATTCAAGATAAAACGCTTTAAAGCCTGTTTATTATCATTTAAGCTGCTAGGGATATTTTGACGTTTAACCTATAACAGACCTTTGTGTAAGTTGTTTACCCTCCAAAGTACATTTTGTAAACGCTATTATGATCTTGTTCATATTACTCAGACGGCGCTTCATACGATATCCATACATTTAGTAAAGTAATCATAGCTAAACGATTATTTAATGGGAGCATTCCAATGACACCGCGTAGTCTGTTTGTATTAATAACGGTTAGTATAATGAGTTCCATATAATACACTTAGGAAAGCCTGAATTGGAAACTAGAAAGGTATTCTTTAGGGGTTCCTGTCTTTGGAAGTGCACCGAAAAGGCTGTTAACTTTAGTATGAAATCAAATCGGCATCACATATCGATAACGTTGACATATTTATGTATTAGGACCTTAATAAATCAATTTAAATATATATGATACGTTTATGATGGTACATTCGTGTTAATATATTGCAGCGAACCTACATTAACGGCGATTCAACCTCTCACCCATAAAATCTTACTGTCTACACAAAGAAATGAGCCAGCGGTTTAAATAATTTATTCATTTTCTTTAACTCATAAATCCTATCAATATCATATTTATTATTTTGGGACTTTAAATGGTAATGGATGAGCACACTTTCGGATCAATATTACTCAATTATAATGATAATTTAGTGGTGTTGGATTTGCACAGGGTATGTGTACCCCTTTACCTGGCCCCGTGGAATACTATTAAAGATGAGGTAGGATAGGAAGGCGTGCATTGAAGCCATTGGTCTATTGTTACTTATTGCCAAGTTTAGCTATACAAAATATCAGTTCAATGTCGTCGTGCGTATACTGTATATCACCATAGAATACACACTGAACAGTGTTAAAGGGTGTTCGTGTTAGGCAGGCCTCAACTCGGACAGACGTCTTTTTATCCTTAGTGTCAAACAACGAGATATTTAAGGATGTTGACTGTTCCGGATTTTCGTGGATGTTTATACAGAATATGTAAACGGAGTTTTATAGACATTTAAACCTTAGTATTAATGGAAACATTTCAAATATTTACCGTACAAGGAGCGATTTCTGTACTGATCCTATGAAGTGCAAACATCGGGAAGTTGTGTGGATGTAATGTTCGCCTTGTTGTTTCCAAAACCAAATGCAAGATGTTTAAGTTAGTAATTTACTTCGGATGTGCTGTGTTTACATATGGCCATAATTGAACCACTGTGTACGTAAGGACTGTTTTCTGATTGGATAATGATGGCTGTACATTAGGGAGAGAAAACGACACAGTCACACTTTTGGGAATGTGACGTTATTGTTACAAAAATCCTCTAGAAATATGTGCGTTTAATATAAAAGAACAATATGCAACGTCCAAATTCAAAATTTCCTTCGAATAAACAGGATTTCGCCCAGCAGATCGCCACTGGTCAAGGTCGGGCCTTACAGCTCCAGCCACTAGGTAAACCAAGAGATAAACGTAAAAAGAGTAAAGCGAAACGTATTCAGGAACATGACGAGGAGGA
This sequence comes from Chlamys rubida, assembly GCA_032359455.1. NCBI lineage: Eukaryota > Metazoa > Mollusca > Bivalvia > Pectinida > Pectinidae > Chlamys > Chlamys rubida. The sequence continues at coordinate 4,665 of JAUMHH010156122.1, read as the reverse complement.
GGAGGAAGAAGAACAGAAGGAAAATGCGGAGGTGGAAGTAAGCTAGCTGGCATGTTCGTTGACTTACCGATAACTTACTGTTTTATTGGACTTTCAGTACACCTGTGCTATAACGCAATGCTGTTTGATTTTAACCAAGCTGTGTGCAACTCACATTATATATGCTAAAACGTAGAGTATGTTAAATACTAATAAAAAATAGTAAATTTTACTAAAGTGCGTCACATACATGTATAAATATAGTTGTTGATACAGTCTAGGATGTTAGATTTAAGTTTCCAATAGATCGTCCTATAGTTTACTTTTGATAAATTAAACTACAGTTGACTGCCGACCTGGTCACATCTTGACTTTTTATGATATTACGTTCGTTTCAAGGTTATATGGTAGACACACAAATAGTGATTCGTGAATATTTTATGAATATATTAAAAGTATTTATGGGATTTAATTTAGATATCAAATGTGGTTATAGATTGTATCATACATATACAACTAGTGTTCCTGCATATACGTTAGACTGAACGTAGTGTTTATGGGGCAAGCAATACATTTCATATTATTCCATTTAATCACAGAAAAATGTAGGGATACAGTAAATTACACATCAAAATAGGGTTTATGGGTTATTATACAATGCTTTAAGATGTAATATAAGTGTTGATGGGATATATTACCCATTCAAATACTGTTTTTTGGATATATAATGTATTATAGATATGATGTTAGTGTTGATGGGATATATAGCACATTAAAATAGTGTTAGTCGGATATAAGTGTTTTAGGGGTGTCATATTTATGATGATGGATATAATACACATGGAAATATAGTTTTGGGATGAAATTAATATACATATAACACTATTGTATATTGGCTTTATTATGGACTATAATACCATGTGCATACAACAAATTATTGTTTGTTAATTGGATATATCATAGACATACATGTGTTAAAGGGTAATATCTAAGACATGAAACATAATGTTTATGAGATATATCATTAACATTAAAAAAACAATGGGATATGTTATAAACATACAATGGTGTTTTACGAGAAATGCTAAATAGAAATCATCTATGAACATCTGTATTAATCGACAAATGTATTGTATAATAATAACATGGAAGGATGGTCATTGCCGTGTTATATTGGAACCAACTTAAACAAAATACAAAATAAACGTAAATATAGAAGAAATATTAACATTTAAGTGCATAATATGAATGTTTCACATTGAATATTACTCAGAAATTAGGTGTGAACTCATCGTTATTGTGTATATATATTGCTTTGAATGTGTTTATTTGTTTGTATAATCGATTAACAATCACTGCATTCCAGTATTTCATCGCAAACAATGCTCATTCACCGTGGTCTTTGTGTCGCCAAGTTTGTTATCAGTTAAGAACATCCGTGGAGGTCGTCAATACCAATATTGTCTTATGACTATACACGGTTTTTTTTTTTTATCTTTTGTTGACACAAATTGTTCCAAAACGAGTCTAACAGCAACAAATTGATGACAGCAATAGTATGAATCATCAGATATTCAAAACCCACAATCTACATTAATAATGTATGGTGATCTTTGCCTTTTTTTCTCCACTCCTGAATCGAATATCTACGGAGAAACTTTCTTGTTTGATTGTTGCTATTCGTAAGACACTTAATTCCCTCGTAACGTCTGTTTTATCAGTAACATTAAATGTCCTTTTTGTCACCGCTTCTAACTACAAAACAATCGAATGTATAGATTGATGAGGTTTACACCATATTTTATTTTCAAAAAGGTTGATAATTAATTTCTAATTAATTAATCAACTTTATTTTAATTTGATAACTCAGCGACTAGTAGTTGATTGTTTATTTACTTTATTAAATTGATAAGCCTTTCGATGCAAATTGCAGTAACATTGTCAGTCGTTTGTCTGATTTTGCGTGATATTCCTCAAGGGCGACGAATGATGAAAAACACTTCTTACATATCTATTTCGTGGTGCTAGATACTTCCATACATTTTTCCCTATTGTGTTATACATTTTGTTGGTCGATTCGAATACGAACTACAGATTTCTAATACAGTTCTCTGCCGATTCAGATAAAGGAATATTTCTCATAGATTGGAGTTGAGGAAACACAGCTACTGTGATATACATATATTGAATTGTATGTTGGTGAAGTGTTCTCATTCATTCTACTTATGTTTTTTTTATATGTCGTCAATTAATTTAGAATTTGATCCATATAATGGTTTAGTCAGAGTAACATTTGGTTTTTTATTTTATTCACAATTGTCCGAAATCAATACGGTCTTATTTGTTTTAGCCTCTATGGGGTCGTCATGCTCCGTGCGTCATGCTCCGTGAACATTTAATGCAAATATTTCTAATTTTTGGAGGAGGACGTTTGCTATATCTTTAAACAACGAAAATTTATAGTCAATATATGTTAAAAGTGTTTATTTTTGCGGACTTAAATATCAGCGTTTTACCTAGTATTAACAGATTAGCGCAAAGAAGAACTAACGATACCGCTAAAATGTATACCGCGTGCATTTGTACGCTTAGAGAATTTAACGGAAATTAGTTAATCGCAAAAAATAATTTTGTATCGACTGACTATGGCATATATATGTTGATTTGATGTGGTTTGACATGTCTAGAACATTGGGCTGATTAGTATTTTATAGAAGCCACTACTACACTGTAATTAGCTAATCGATATGTCGTTACTACCCACTAATCCGACGAATCAACTGTAGACGAGTGTTCAATACGGTTTATATTGAGGAGATCCTTTGATATCTCCGTAACCATCTGTTTATTAGTAATGCTATCGTTGTCGAGAACGCTATAGCTAATGGTGTAGACAGAGAAACCCTTTGATTCTAACCATGGTTATCCATGTGTGCTTCTCCGATTCCATATATACCCAACACCTATACGTAGTGCTGGGCACCTTTTGATTGAGTATCCATTGATCAATGCTAATCATAGTTCTATATAATTGATGTGTAATGGTACGTACCATTGAATCGTTTGGTATCTTATATTAGGCTTTTAATGGTATTTGGTACTTAATACATATCAGTATATAATACAAAATTACGTCTCCGAAACGTGTACTTATATGTGTAAAAATGTATCAATAAACCCTATGTACAAGTTATTCGTTAATTGAAGAGATGTGTATGTAATATATTTTATACCTAAAGAAAAATCATCATTTTAGTCATTTCGTATATATGGCATTAATGTTCTAATATTTTGAGTATAACTTGCTTATCATAATATAGATGTCTCATTTTTGCACTTACGTCCATTACTTTAGTCTTGATAATATATTACAAAATAATCTATATTTATATAAAAAAAACAACAACAATCAATTACGAAAAAAAAACAATTTACAGATAGTTTGTATACGAAATTGTTTTGCATCAAACATGTTAAAATGAATAATAGAATCAATATCTGCATACTAATTTGTCCAGTGTAGAATGTGGATGTGCATTCAAAATGAAATCGATTCAAGCTGTTAAATGCTAAGAACGTCATCATACAAGCATTGACGTTGTTCATAAGGATGTTCATAAGAATAGAGACATACCAGTACCTCATTATTTTTTAGGTTCTGATTCAGTTGTGTCACACTGGTACGGTGTTCCTGTTTACTAATTGCATGGTGTGCTGTTGTCGTGTTCCACAGCTTGCTGACTTTGATTTATCGTGATTGTCATTCCAGCAAATATTTTGCGCGAGTTAGGAATTCGCCAAAGGTATTCAGATCGCAAATAAAACTGACAATGTACGAGAAGAATAGGGATAAGCATCCTTAATTTACTGTACAATTTACAAACCTAGGCGTAATGGTATAAGCATGCACTTTGATATTTGTTTCTAACCAGCACACTTCTGGATCGAATAGGTGAACTAGTATATGATAATTTCACAAAACAAGTTCTTCAGTTATCTTCATGACAAATAATACAAATATTATAAGCAAAATTATGTTTTTCTCCTTAGCCACTGATCACAGACAGAAGAAAAAAAAGCAAAAAAGCCATGAAAGAAGTAAGTGAATATTCTCTTTTTGTTCTAAAATACGTACAAGTGGAGTGTGTTCACATTATGTTGTCTTATTACGAGTTGTATGGTCATTGGCGTCCTTATCCTTACCACAGTTTCCCCGTGAGTGATCCCATATCAGGGCAGTGGGGGGTCCATTTCCGTCCCATCATTTCACCGTAGGTAGATACATGTATTTGAACATTATCTGCAGAAGATGTTAATAAATATCAACAATTAACCTGACATAATGACTCATTCCACTCATAAACTTCATTTTTAGCTCACCTGGCCCGAAGGGCAAGTGAGCTTATGCCGTACCGCGGCGTCCGTCCGTCGTCCGGCGTCAACTTTTCCCTTTAAAAGCCTTTATCTCCTGCACGACTGATTGGATTTTAACTAAATTTGATATGAAGCATCCTTGGGACCAGGGGCTCATTGGATTTATGAAATAAGTGTGTGGCCCCCTAGGGGGCTGAGTTAGGGGCCGAAAAGGGGGGGGATTTAGGGAAATTTTAAAAATCTTCTTCTCCAGTTCTAGAAATGCTAGAATCAAATACTACTCATAGCTGTAAAGGCCTTTGGGTGGTTTAT
>JAUMHH010156111.1:0-18379 GCA_032359455.1 Chlamys rubida | reverse complement strand
TATTTACATAAATATACAATTAATAACATTTTTATAAGCAATCATGCCAGAAAATAGCAGAAAACTTCGGATTCAATTCAAAATGGCAAGCAGCCGTGTTGTCAAGCGTGACGTCATAAGAACATGGCGCTAATTATTACGCTTCTGATTCCCGCCCTTTTTTAATGCATTACATTTTTCATGTCTTATGCTTTTAAAAATGTAATAAATAGAACATTTAATGGTGTCTTCAGTAATAACAAATATATTTCACTCGTGTGGCTAATATTTTGATATATTTCACTCGTGCTGCGCACTCATAAAAAATATCAAAATATTAGCCACACTCGTGAATTATATATTTGTTATTACTGAAGCCACCATTAAATATCCTCTATTTCCTTTGGTATTACCGTCATTATTAATTTCTGCGCTCACATATTAAGTGATGTATATGGCAAAATATTGTTCAGCTCACCTACACAGTGATTTAACTACAGAACAATGTTTAACTCGCATGCAAAATGACGTATCTTGCATAACAATGTTCATTTAATATGCATAGTTATATATAAATAACTAAACAGTGTTCATCTCGAAAACAAAATGATGTACAGTGTATACGTATATAACATGAGAAACGTATTCAGAACCCTCCTTTAATGATTAAGGCGGGATTTAGCCATTACACATCTGTGTTCAGAATGTTTTAAACTTTGCATTAAAAAACAATCTTTTCGTGGGTTTGAATAAAAGGTTAATGATTATCCTGATATTATGTGACTGATCCTAAGTGAAGAATCATCTCAGGATTTGGTTACATGCATCCCCTACCATACAAAAGATAACCATGTATTTGGATATCGATCTGGATGTGTGGTAGTAACTATCAATCGGTAATGGATAAGTATCTAAACCTTGGTTGCCATTCTAATTAACCGTGCTGTAGACTTCATAAGTCTAAACCCTGGTAGTCATACTAATTGACCGTTCTGTAGACTTCATCAGTCTAAACCCTGGTAGTCATACTAATTCACCGTTCTGTAGACTTCATCAGTCTAAACCCTGGTAGTCATACTAATTAACCGTTCTGTAGACTTCATCAGTCTAAACCCTGGTAGTCATACTAATTAACCGTTCTGTAGACTTCATCAGTATAAACACTGGTAGTCATACTAATTAACCGTTCTGTAGACTTCATCTGTACAAACCCTGGTAGTCATACTAATTAACCGTTCTGTAGACTTCATCAGTCTACAGTGCGGGGATTATACTTCATGTTCACGGGAAATGGTTGGACTAGTTTATATGTACGGTAGTTAGATTTTTTTTATTCATTATGGCGAAATAGAATAGTAACACAACTATACGGTTATAAGCCTTACGTACGCACCTTTGTTTTTGTCTGCGTCAGTTACTTGCGACTCAGGGTTGCTAACTTAGTTTTTCTGGAGAAGCCTAGAATGTGGAAATGTGACCGGGAAACTCAAGCATGAGAGGGAAAAGACGATATTTTATTTTAAAATTTCCATGAGATCTTTATTATCCGATCATATAGGTTGTTTTATAGATAAGGTATGATAATATGTTTTATTTGTAATAACAACTATATTGATCGCGTGTGTTGTACGTTGCCATTACAGTAGTGATGCAAACTCACGTGCACAACGCGTACCGTGTTAGGTGTTGTTATAAATATACAAAATATTTGCAATATTTCCAAATCTAATTTCGTATCATTTTTAGGTTTATAAGATTTGGTAGTGTAGTTTGTCGTCATCTTATATAAATATTGATCTGATGTTGATTCTTAAGGTTTGCTGTTTATCAATACCTTCCAGAGTCGTACATTGCATTCACCTATCACTCCGTGGTCGGATACTTTTGTAACGGAAACATTTCCATTAAAAAATGATTCACGTCTATCATCAAGACTACTGAAGAGTGGCGGGATTCAGGATACATCAGCCGTAACGATGCACCGCCGTGACCATCGGTTATTATCAATAAACCAAACAAGCGAAGCCTCTACCAAACTGACACTGATGGACATTTCTGAAAAGATATTATAAACACTTTATTAAAGATTAACTGGAAAGCAATACACAATCGCTTTTAAAGTTCAGATACGAAATGACGACATACTAGGGACGTTTGTGTATTTCAGATTAATTATAAATAATCTGAGGGCTAAAAAATTATTATTATAAAACAAAACTGTGTGAATTAGAAGAAACATTTGACCGTGACAACTTATTTAGGTAAACATTTACACTTCATTTGTAAAGATGTATTTTTACGCGTGACTGTACAATGAGGTAACTGTGCTGACTGTAATACTCCCCTTTAAATCTTGTGAAACTGGACTGGGGCGAGCGAGCGTCCGTGCTAAATTCGGAATTCCAGGTTTGAATCCCGTGCATTCTTCTTCTCATGTTACTGTGGTGTTTGTGATCAACCCATGTTTCAAGTGCTGTGTGTGATTGGCAAGGGGATATCCGAACCTAGGTTGCAAGTAGTGTTGTCTTCGGAGGCAAAGACTAGGAAAAAGGAGGGAGGAATGTAGTGGAACTGGACTGGGTCGATCGCCGGCGACCAGGCTGGAAGGACGTCTGTCAAGATTTCGGAGATTCAGGGTTGAAATCGCGGTGTTGTCTTGCATTTTTTCTCATATTACACAAGTAATAAATCTCGCTTAATATATCCAATGTTTGACGGAGTTTGCTTCCGGTTTTTCCTCTAGATGGAATTTGTTTACTCCTGATATAGGTTTGAATTCTAAATTACTTGCGATATTGATATTTTGGTATCAAGGCACAGTAAGACTTGATCTAAAAGCTGCCAAGCAAGCGTGAACTGTCAATATCGTTTTGGAACCACTGCAGCATGTAATAAAGCAAATGCCATTTTTGTTTTTTATTCCGAAAAGATCAGATTTTAATTTTAGTTCTGATAGAACTTTTACACTAACTTAACTACGCATTTTAATCGGCCTATTCAATATCATTGATATTGGGTTACTTGAACTGAATCTGTCTTGTCTCTGCAGATATAAACTACTCAATTACAGCGTTGATATCAACTTTGATCTCCCGAAATACATGGAATGTTGTCACTGCCAGTAGTCAGATCGTGGTCATAGTTGATTGAAGGTAACTTTTACCCTTTTCATGGCGCTGATAGAACGCTCAGCTGTTGCCATAGATACTGGCGTTGTTAAGGAAACCATGTGGAATTTGTGACTGTTTAGGTACAGCATTTTATCATTCTGATCCAAAGACATTTTAAAGTCATCTGGTCACCGGAAGTATATACTATCTCAACATCCATCACCTGACTTCATACCGCGATATTTTTCAGGGTTCGTCTAGTCACTATCAAACATGTGTTGACAATAGATTTCAGCATTTGTCATTTAACCCTTTCACGACTGCAGACCATAATGGACTCATCCATATCAATGCATGGTAGAGTCTACTAAAGTTACATAGGGGTGAAAGGGTTAATGGCACTATTGTTGCGGCCTTGAACTATCATATAACATTTCAGTGACTTAGTTTTAAGTTAGGGTAGGATATTGTCTGAAAATACAGAATAGAGACTAGCTTTCAACACTGTTTGGCCATTATGGGGCTGATATCTTCTGGACATCCTTGATGTAACACCGAGCATTCTCAAAGGCGCAGTATCGTCTGCCTGTCCGCCCTGAAGCAGTTGTATAGTAGTTCACTGTTTGATTGGGCTCTGGAACCAACCATGTGAATGGCGGCGATTTTACTTTCTGATTTGACATCTTTTTGTTGTCATAGACGACTGAAACTTTATTTTAGAGTTGTCATCTAATCATTTGTATTTTCATTAAGAAAGCTCATACTGAAGGCTCTTTCAGAAGGCAACTGTCCGAGTATGCTTTGTCCTGAATAGTCAAAATGATTAAGTAAAAAAAACTTTATTTAGTTTACAGCAATTATGAATCAAGTTATCAACCTATATTTAACAGTCTTGTTGGTCCAGTTGGGAGAGAGCAGAAAGCCATAATGTGGGAAGAAATCCGAGTACCCCGGATAACCCCACGTGGTCGGGCAGATGATCCAATACCTTTTAACATCCGACCAGGTCATACAACTCTGGCCGTCTTTGTGAACGACGAGAACGCGTTCCACTACGTCACCCAGTACACAAAAGGAAGGTCAAGGGCAAGGTTGGGCTAGTGATATCTACAATGACTTTGATCGACATGAGGTATTGTGTACTTCACTTAAATACCACAGATATTGCAGATATGTTTATCTCACCGGCTTAACACTTCGGCGTCGGTTTGTTAATTTTCAAATTCACGGCTTTTATTGGTTTCATGAATAATTTACCTTTAGTACTCTCCTGTCTGAAAAGATTAAAAATACTACATGTGTATAAATGGATGTCTGGACCGTTTATTTAACGGAAACAACGTGTTAAATGTGTCATTGCACTAATCCCCATGCACTGAACACTGAGAGGTTAGTGTACCCCGCTATAATAATAAAAAAATACAAAAGACATTAACGCCCCCTCCGTAATTCGAAGTAAAAATGAATAAAACAGTGACAAAATATGACCATAGGAAATATTTACATAAAAATTCTTACAAAAAAAGAAGAAGGAAAACATGGCCTGCAGGTGTTTCGGAAAGAAAAATGCGTTCTGATTCTTCGAAGACACCTGTCATTTAAATCAAGGTCACATCCAAGTAATCTAACGTTCTCAAAGGGTGGTGACAACGAAACAACAAGACAAAGAGAATGAGGAGAGGATGCGAAAGACTGAGTTGAAAGATATGAATTCTTCAAGATCCACATTCCAGTAATTTAACCTATGGAGTACATAGTGCCACCGTACGAGAATAACCATGATATTTATTAATGGAGTTACGAACTTCGGATAATGGTTTGGTTTAGCAGCTAGCAAAACCAGCGATTTTACGTTGTTGATAGGGATGCTTATGAGATTTCTAAATCAAATTCAATGAAAGATACCCGTATCCTTATTATTAATCTGCTACCTGAAAGATGTTAATATAGAACGATTAGCTAGTGTTTTTCTTTCCAAAAAGGGAATGATTAAGCAAGATTCGTTTCTTTTGCAAGCAGGACATGTAACAGATGGTAAAGACAAGGGCTAAGTTATTAGATGCTTTGTCTGCTAATTTTCATGCAGATCGTTGAGTGTTGTTTGAACATCAACCATGGTATGTTAGCTCCGATTGACGTATGACGTAGGATATTACTGGTGCCAAATAGTACTAACCCTTTATTTGCAAATTCGACTTTCATGATATACTGAGTCGTGACGAACCTTACGAACACGCTTAAAGAGTCAGACTTGTGCCACGTCAATACTTTTTTATGAAGTTTCCCAGGTAGTTTCCAAATGTCACCAAGAACAGTTTTAGTATAATGCTCTTGTAACATTGGTAATACAGGAGAAAGCGAACACATTAAAGTTGGAATATGGAGGACCCTCAGTGGTTCCTCTAGACGGTCATGTATTGATCAAATCCTTTGGAATGTGAGAGACCGTGTACTTGTAAATAGAATTCGGATTTCTACATGTACGTCCGATGTTGTCCTCAGAGAGAACGTAGAAATTTACAATACAATTACTTTTTGTCTGTGTTGTGTCTTTAAATAGTAACAAACTGTTTTGCGCATCAGAGAAGTGTACTGTATACCATATTACTTGCCGAGTGTCGGTACCTTATACCTGTAAGCAACAAAGTATTGACTTAATAGAATTCTGTTTACCAGGCGAAATATCCGTAACAAAATCGGCCACCGTTTGGTGGCACATCCGCTTCTCTATTGTGGTGAAGTACTGTAGTGGAAGTTGTGAATTGGGAATAGTGACATTTTTGGTAAAGGGTATTCATTCGTGTTTTTTCGTATAATTTTCGAATAGGAAAATATAATAGATTATTAATCGAGGTGATAAAGAAATTAAATGACAAAAGGGCAGGATAGACTGGTCAAAATATCCTGAATTTCCAAGTAGTGCCTTAGAGGTTTTATTTTGATATCGCATTTCCCGCCTACTTTTCGAAGACAGCTTTAAAAATGGATTATTACACTCACAAGAGACAAAATTACGTGTAAAAAGTGCATTTTTTTGTAGTCAAAGTTAATATAAATATCTTCACCTGTTTATTAAGAAATAAAAAATTGCTTCCAATGTGTATAACCAATACCTTTCTGTTAACACAATGTCCCAGCCATGAAGAAACCCATAGAAGCGAATATTTGTTAGAGAAAATATAGAATAGCGGAATTAGAAAACAAGCTCTGCTTTTATAAATATCTTGGATTCATAACCTTTTCCCCAATAACATTTACTGAAAGAGTTTTGTCGCCTAGAAAACCGTAATGCATATGTTGATAGAATAGATCCCCGAAAACTCAATATTTCTGTTTCCAAATATAGACATGGTTAATAAGATGTCATTAACCTATACAATTTTGTTTCTATTTATAGACGCCGATTACAGCTATATCCAGACGCATTAATTAATTTCGTAGTAGTGTAGTGATCGAAATAAACGATTGCGCATCTCTAAGCTAGAAATATATAAAATCAGACTGGTTATGATATAAATAACTCAGATAATTGTACAGCTTGTCTCTGGGTCTCCGTGTCACTGGTGTAGGGTTGGATCAGTTAGGTATAAAGTACACTGTTTTATATGATGCCATGTGATGCATTTAGGTTAATGATTCAATATAAGTAATTTAAAATGAATATACACTCAATAATCTAAAAGAGGCCAATTGCCATATACATAAATAAATCACAAACGTTACTTTTACTAACTCTAGCACATTGAATGCATTTAGTGAAGTTACAATAGACGACAAAGATTTTAAATGATGCATAATGAAGACAGTAAGGGTTTAAATACCTGTTATATAATACAAAATATTTGAAAAAATAATAAAAGATTTAGCATGTTATCTCTTACTTTATTCATGCACTCAAACTCAACTTTCGACCGAAATTCAGCTACAGTTGTTACGCACTTTTAGAGAATAGTTTTTTTTAACATTATTTGACCTGGAAAAAATCCAGAAATGAAGAGGTCCAACAAACAGCCTTATGAACACAGAGGAGTATTTACTTAACACCCTGACAAACAGATTAGAGAGATGTGTTTCCCGACATCACCTTAATGTCTTGTCTGAAAACTGGCCTCTTTTATAGACGGCTTTCAGAAACGCTATTAGGATCAAAACGTTCCTTTCACACTCTTTTAAGTTTAATATTAAATATGTAATGCCACTGGCGCGTCTGCTAATATTTACATTACGTACTTAAAAAACATGTACCGTCAATCAGTTTCGTACTAAAGTTCTGATGTTCATGGGCAAAGAATGATCAAATATGTGTGTAAGTTATATACTGCCTGGCCAATATCATCATGGATATATATATAAGCTAATATAGTATGCATTCTATATTGGATTTCAGTGTTTGCATTGATTTAAGAGATGTTCAAACTGATATTGTTGACAGACACAATTTCCTTGATTTGAAAGAAGACGGGTGTCGTAAACGGTACAAAAACGTCACGTTTCATCGGCATCTTATTCTGTGCAAATTAATGGTCTCATATTTGGTGTTTTAGTGTCTCCCTCCTCTACTGCCGTTGTCTGGTGCTCTAGTGTCTCCTCTACTGCCGTTGTCTGGTGCTCTAGTGTCTCCTCTACTGCCGTTGTCTGGTGCTCTAGTATCTCCTCTACTGCCGTTGTCTGGTGCTCTAGTGTCTCCTCTACGGCCGTTGTCTGGTGCTCTAGTGTCTCCTCTAATGCCGTTGTCTGGTACTTTAGTGTCTCCTCTACTGCAGTTGTCTGGTGTTTTAGTGTCTCCTCTACTGCCGTTGTCTGGTACTTTAGTGTCTCCTCTACTGCCGTTGTCTGGTGCTCAAGTGTCTCCTCTACTGCCGTTGTCTGGTGCTCAAGTGTCTCCTCTAATGCCGTTGTCTGGTACTTTAGTATCTCCTCTACTGCCGTTGTCTGGTACTTTAGTGTCTCCTCTACTGCCGTTGTCTGGTGTTTTGGCGTCTCCTATAATACCGTTATCTGACGTTTTGGAATTTCCTCGTTTATCACTGTTTTCTGTTTTTATGACGTCCCTTTTGTTGCGGCATTTCTTTGGTTGCAGTAAGTGTCTTTTCATATAAATCCGTTACAGTTCGTCCTGAGTTTTTCTAAGCTTCTCCTTAATTTTTGAGAATACCATTATATACCATACCAGTGTAACTTTCCGCAAGAGTTCTAACAAGTTTGATTATTACTGAATTAATTTAATGTGAATCGTTTAGACAGACTAAGGTTCGTTATGGAAGGTTAAGTAAAACTTTGGTTTGGGGATTACAGGGTTTCGCAGTGGATAGTGCACACGTCCCTCACCAAGACGGCCGGGACTTAACCACCCTATTGGACGTGAACATGTATCGGGTCACCTGCATAACCACGTAGGTTTCTTCAGGTATTTAAGTATTATTCAGGTTTCCGTCCATATCAAGACCCCTACGCGCTAGCATCCGGACCAACAATAGTGATTTATATTTGTTGCTGATAATTATCTTGTAATTGTTAAATAGATCTTTTTTTTTGAAGATGAAGCTTTAGGGACCTCTAATAACACATCAATCACAGGTAACTGGAAAATACCAAATCGTAACAAAAATCGTTATTAGAACGCAAAATAGATGCATAAAGGGTAAAACATGAACGAAAGAACGACGCATGCAATTTACTATTAAAAAATAAAGTTCGTTATTGGGTAAACACAGGAAATTTACTATCAAGATGGGGAAAGTTCGCCATCGGTAAATCGAATTCGTCACGGTCATCATACAACTTACATTTATTTAATATATTGTGGGTAGACACAGGGTTTCCCTCGCAGGACCGGAGCGAAAATAATAAAAGAAATACATTATATTCCCATGAGTCGTTTCAGTGGGACTGTCGCTTCCAGGACGGTAGATCGTCGACCCAGGTTGATTAAGACGCTCTAGCAAAAGGATCGTCGTCTTCATTCTGCAAATAAACCGCCTGAGACTTGCCTTTGGGACATTTCGGCATGGAACATGCAAACATCTCATTTCTTATGACTTGGTGACAGCCGCGGCATAATAAAGCTGCGTACTGGTGATAAGTTTTACGACTTTGTTTAATCAGCTCTGGGTGAAAGAAGAATAACGTATACAATTCGATCAGTTACTAGTGCAATTCACAAGGAATGGCTATTTTCATCTACGTTATGTGCTATTTGACTAAATAAAGCACGAACTTTTATTTTGTTTTAAATTTTTGTCATGTATTTGTCTTGTTCCACTGTATTCAACGAAATAAATAATAATGGTTAAACTAGTCTCTGCTTTTTTGTCGCTTCCTGATATCCAGTTTTCCAAGTCGTTAAAGAAAATCTGAAACACAGAACCCCGGATTCAGAATTATATAAACATATGAAAGTTGTTGTCACATCGCTCATTTACAGGGGGTATGTACTCCCCGGAAAATGAATTACCAGATGTTCACTCAACCATTTATCTAATCGGTCACTCTATTAAAGAACACTGACTATGCTCTGTCACCAAAGTAAGAGGCGAGAGTATAAATTGGCTCATACCGTTAAAGCAAAAAGACGAATATTGTAGAGAAAGTGCCAAAGAAAGCCTTCGGGCAGACGTTGTAGACGAAAAACTTGTTGTAGAGAACGCTTCATGTATCATTAAAATATCTCCACGCGACGCTTTTACTAGCGTTAATCTAGGTTGATACGGCAGTCCTCAAGGGTAGAATAACACCAATGATTACTCCTATCATTATACGTCAACATGAATTATTAAGGATCAAGGGGATTAATGGTAGTTTTATTATGTTAATGTTTCTCCAATCGATATTGCAATATAATAAAGTAAGGTAAGGAACAAAGAAGAGAAATACGTCTATTTGAAATTCGTTTTATTAATTAGTTTTCGTAAACCGAAAATTTTCGTATAACTTACTCTGTGCAAACGCAGTTCTTTGATGAAATCAAAACAAGCAATGGTCTGCACATCCTCTAAAAGCTCTGTGGTTGATTCTTCAGAAAAAAACCGAGCGAAATGTTTGAATTTTTTTTTTTTTACATTTTTTCATAGCAAAGGCAGAAGTGATACAAGAATTGGGTTATAATATAATAATATTTATAACCATAATACTGGATGCAGTCAGGACGCCAAATTACCCAGATCAATGTCTGTATACTGACATCCCGACTATGAACACATTCGTTGTTGTTAATTTGATGGTTATACAAATGTCCATGTCACTCTCAGTGTTTATCAATTAGGGATTTGTTTGTGACGTAACGACGGTAACTGACAGGGTCCCAATGATTCACAATCCACTTATTGAAAGTATATTTCCTCAAGTTTAGTCTACTATTTTGTTTATGGTGAAAGACTGTAACCTCTTGTTCTTTGTTATTATTTAGGATTAAACAGGCTTCAGTGACAGCTGTACACTATCATCCCTATATTAGTGTATATACTTGGATCACACATGTACTTCCTTACACTAGACTATGTTTTAGCGTTCATAATTTATTTTAGAATCATTGGCCTGTTTTCTTAGCATATACAATTTTTTTCCGGTATTGCGATGTTCTTTTCTGTATTTTTTCTAATTATTTCATGTTATTCAATACAGGGGCCCTAAATTAAAAACATGGCTTCCAAGTGTTTTGTATAAAAGACATACTGTTGTATAGTCTTTAAATGTGATGGTTCTTTAGATGGTCCCCATTATCAAATTCACTTTATTAACAGCATCGTGAATATGATCGTTGAGAATTGAGGTTAATGTTCGATATTTCAAACGTCCTGATTTTGCCCTGTTTTCCGTGTCCAGTTTTATATTACCTTCAGCAACTGTTCATAATGCTCAAATGTTCAAATTCATTATGAAAACATTGACATATTACAATTATCAAAGTCACTGCCTCATACTTTTCTGGGATCCCCCCTTTGTGTATTGTTTTTTATCCTTCACTCAGCTGTTATGGAGATCTCCAGGTTCTAGAGAACTGTTGAAGATTTCACGTAAATGTGTCTTCGATATATCCTCCGTGTCTCTGAATACATTCGGGTGAATTTTAACTGGTAATGTTGGTTTTGAGGGATGAAATGTTTTCTAGTTGTTTAGTACCTATACCTCTGATATTTTAATAAATGTTTTGTTTTGTAAGATCTTTCAAGACGTAGAGAATGATCGTAAATATTCTCGAGCAATTAGTGTTTCATTTTCGCAGTAATACTGTGCTGTTCCGATATTTCGGATTCCGATTTCGGTTTTGAGCTTGAATAGTTCCGATGTAAACTACACAAGCAGCAGTCGCGATTTCTTCATGTATCGATAGTAGATCGATGTTCATTGTCCTTCTATTATTGCAGTTTGCATGTTTTGGCACCTCCTGTTATTGACCTCCAATTTATAACGAACGAGGGATTAGTCTCTGATCTGTGTCCGTTTTATTGACAAAGGCAACTAATGACAGAACACTTGATTGTGTTTTTCGTGGTTTTCTTTCCCTTTTTGCTTCTTTTTGAATGGTCTGAAACGTTCCAAATCAGATAAAGACGAACATATTTGATTGAAACTTGTTCTGATATTTAAAGACATGATTAAGTATTCTGATATAAATCAAGTCTAGATGACAGCGTTGAGTCTCCTGGTGAGAATAAAGACGGTAGGGAGTCCGGCTCGTATTCACACTTTTCCTACTTCTGGTATTAACAATATCTATAGACACCTCAGTATATATCTAGTTTTCCTGCATCAAGACGGCGTCCATTACTGTTTATTCATCTCAAATGTTACGCCATCCTTGTCCATTTCATCATTTTTTTCTAATCTAAAAACAATCTATTTTTAAACCTTTTACTGAACGTGAAATATTTGTGAATGCCTTTAATCTCGACCTCGCTGTAATGGTTTTTCTAAATCAGATGACATGAAATAGATTCAAGTATTCAGGATCGATAAATCATTGTGTGACGACAAAAAATACTTCATTTGTATCACGAAAGAGTTCAAAGAAGAGCGATAAATCTCTAATTAATGCGAACTGTCCCCAACACAATACCTGCGATAAACAGCAACAAATATCGTTATGCAATATGCAAATAATAATCAAAATAATCTACCTCTGTTCTGACCGCCACCCTCGTACATCATCGCCTTAAACATTGGAATACATCAGCCAAAACACTCGTACATCATCAACTTAAAATCTCCTACATCATCAACCGAAACACTCACCCACGAAAGCTATATATGATTTGCGATTTGATATTCGCCGCAAAAAGCCGACATGGATTCATTTCGAGTGTGCCGTCGGTTTTTGCTAGACAAGCGGAACGGGCATGTACATGGGATTGTGGGACATGCTTTATTTATTTCATGGATCTTATTCAGTTATGAATATTGTCATCTTTATCTTGAGCGAGAAAGATTTGTAATTTGTAAACTAAAACTTCGTGAATCTAGACAGTATTGGTTAAACTGTTGAAAAGTGTTATTTATATAGTTGCAGACTTTTCCCGTCCTGTTTTCGAATGTCTAAAAGTCAACTTAAGATCACCTTTGTTAAAGATTTTCGTGCTTGCCTTAGCTCATGTATGCTGACACTACCATGTGAACGGTAAACTCAAGGCTGCAGGGGTCTAACTGATGGCCAACAGGAAGGACGTATATCTAATTTATGACTTCCTTTTCTATTTCCTTTTATTTGTGATTGCTTTTCGGGAGAATGTCTCAGATTCACTGCTGAACACGTTAAGACATCAAACTACTGCATATATGTTGTGTTAATGCCATTCATGAGACCTAAACATATTCACAACAAACACATTATTGAGAAGTATTCGCTTTATTGAACATATTCAACATTTGTGTGATTGATAACATTTATTGTAAATACGTTCATGCTGCACAAACAGCTAAATGTTTATGTCAAACTTTACCAACCTGGAGAAAATGTTTAGAAATGTATCAGTTATAAGAGGAAATCAATTTAATGAAATATAGGTAATAGTATAAGGAAAACATGTTTTCACGAATAGTGATATGGACTAATAATTCACACTCCTTATACTGACAAACTAACGGAGTATTAACCAACAATAGCCATCCGTGTTGTAAGATAAAAACACAATTTACTAAAACATTAATTCATAACATTTATGAAAAAATCTTTTGGTAATATTGTTCTATTTCATTTTCTTACATAAGCATTTCGTATCTAAATACTCTTTTTAACTAAATTTGATAGATACACCATACTGAAAAGAACAAAGAAAAGGAAGTCAATATCGGAAATAAAAGGTGAAACAAAAAGACTACAATAGACTTTTCGTAGATACTAAAACAAAAGAAAGGACAATATAAATCTACACATCAAGTTGTAGGAGGAATGAGGTGATCCTGACGAGTATGCGTTCCTTAGACCCCAATAGCTTATCTCTAACAGAGGGGACTTACTCATAGTAAATATGTAAAGCTACTTTTATGAAAATGAAGACATTATTCATCTACCGTTGATTGTTTATGGCAAAAATACCATATGGATGGACAAATGAATAGTTTTTCGAGTCGTTCTTGTGATGCATTCATATCATATCACATTATTCATCAAATAGTTAAAGTCAAGAGCCCTTGGGTCATTGTTTTTGAAAATAGAAAGTAGCGGCCTCACTAAATATTCAAGAGCATATAGATACATGTATAACCTTCTATTTGTTTTACAGCAATTATGAAACAGTTATATCAGCTAAACTTAATCACTGTTGTTGACCCGGATGTTAGCGGGTAGGGGGTCATGATGAGGAAACCGGTTATTCGGAAAAAAACACGTGGTCGGGTAGGTTACTCCATACCTTTTCACGTCCGATCGGGGAATCGAACCCCGGCCGTCTTGGTGGAAGTGCGAGTGCGTTATCCCCTGCACCACCCGATAACTCCATATTTAGCAGGGTTCGTGTATTCCTCCAATCAGAAAGTACAAGATGTTTACGCAACCAAGTTTCCAATCGGTCATCTTATTAGATTACACTTTCTTAACTTTGTCATCGGATCAGGAGGCTAGAACAGAATCTATTGATTCTTAGAAGCAAATCAGCATATGCCATTGAAGTGGAAAGAGTCTGATTGAGTAAACTCAACAAAATCCTTTCTGAGGGCAAGTTTAGTTTGGTTTGGTCTAGTATTGTTTAACGGCCTATCAACAGCTATGGTCACTTAAGGACGGCCTCCCCTGTGTGCAAGATGCATGCGTGTAATGTATGCGTGTGTGTTTTGGGAGGCTGCGATATCCCGTTAATTTAGGTCTCTGGTTGGTGTTCGTTTGCTGGCGATAGCGCGGAACCGATTCCGACTTTATAGTGCTATCTCACTGAAACATACTGCCGAAGACACCCAGCAGGAGATAACGGGCGAACCAGTCGTCCCACTCCTAAAGTGCTGAGCGTTAAGCAGGAGTAGAGAAACTACCATGTTTACAGACTCTGGTATGTCTCGACCAGGGGACAAATACCCAACTTGGGTATTTGAGCCTTCCTCACAGGGGCGAACGTTGTCGAACAAAGTCATTCTGGTCCGGTGTGTTCGATGCGAGTTATCTCCCATCCTCCCGTTTCTGGTATTAGTAATAACAACAAAGAGTCATTACGTACATTACATTGAAAAAATTTATTCAAGCAAATGAAAAATGATTGTTTCATGAACAAGAAAAACTAAATCCATGTAGCACCAAATAAAACGAAATGGAGACATATCAACATCAGAACGAGGCTTTGTGTAGTCTTACAAAAAAAAGGGTTAGGCCTATAACGGAAAAAATAAATATTACACAAAAAAAACACCATTTAATACTGATCTAAATCGATTTGATTCGCCATTTACTTGCCATAGACAAAAAAAGCATTCAATAGCACACTTTACAACAGCTCCTGTGAATTTGAGTGTGATTAGATAAAATAAAAACACTTTTACAACTACATCATAAACGAGTTTCGCTAAAAAAAGCTCAGATGTACCGCTTATATTGATATCTTCAAAAAAACAAATTAGGTGAATGAATTTTAACTCGTTCACCCCTGAAGACACATTTGAACTCTTCCAACTCAAAGGTTGGAATAGTTCATTATGAAATTTCAGGGGTGAACGAGTTAACAGGACATCATTCTGAAGTCCACGAAGTCAATCGGAGTTTCTGTCTTCGACTTGAGACCAATAGTCCAGATTTACATGTAGACACAAAACAAGCTTGAAACAAAAATGGATGTATTGACTAAATCATCCGAATAACAAAACGTAACGTACATAAAATATAACGAAGTTCACAACAAATGGGACATATAATATATATATATTTGTTTTCTGGCAAGCTTTAAATCAAAGTGACTGGACGATATGTAAAGCGGGTTATCAAAGTCAGGAACACTGGTTTTTAAACCACTGAGAGTGGTCGAGTCATTTCACATGGTAACAGTTAGCCGACGGAACTATAAATTACACTCACAACATTTTGATCACTGAAATCATGTCTCCGGCATAACATTTGATCATTATCTGTAAATATTCGATTACTTCCAAAGGTTATCTCATGCTTAAAAACCGGTCAACGTGCAACTTCCCTTCGCTTTTCGCTTCCGGTTTTAGTTCGCTTTCACTGCGCGTGCGTGTTGCTAAGTTTAAACGTTCGTTCCGGAATTTGAAGTGTCGTTTATCGTGAGGTTTTGCGAGAACTGGACAGTTGGGATGATTCTGTCGGAGATGAATATAGTAAGTCTCTGCCTCGTCAGTAGAGAAACCACACTCCTCGCACACATACATCTTGTTTCGGCGTTGTTTGTACTCGTATTCATATTCGGTGTTGTGAACTTTCCGACAGTGGGACTCCAGAGAACAGCGCTGAGTGAACGACTTGTCACAACGAAGGCACTTGTACGGCTTCACCCCTGTAGTGGAGAGACATGGAGAATAATTACAATATGCACAAATGCAACTTAAAAGTCATCCGAGACGTGTTTATCACAGGATATCTCGAAAACCTGAACCATTGTATGCCAATAATATTATTGTTAAAATACATGTTATGAATCATTTCACGAAAACAATAAGAATATACTGTTAAATGTATAAACAGACGCCATGACACAAGGGAGGTTCACAGCATAAATCAAAATATAATTTTGATCAAAACGAAGATCGTTCTCAAGATGAAACATTAAAATAAATTACACCATTTGTGTTAAGAGTTACCCCCCTTGATACCATTTATGTTCCTAGTATTTAAACCAATAACAAATACCTTTTACGTAATATTAAATCATTAGATTCAGAACTGATTGAATACCGTCAGAGCATTTCAAATGTGTCGTCATTTTAATTAACCACGAATTGTTTATGCATGCATGGCATTTGAAATCTTTCTACACGTGGATTGAAACTCTTTACGAAAAGAGGTACAAAATACAACCATCGTATATACACTTAGAGATCCCGGTCCCAGTGAAGGCAAGAAACTAGAGAGTTCAACGGTAGTGTTCATTATACGTCTCATATATAAATATAGTGCGAACTGGCGTTTGGATCTTCTGCTGTTAAATGTTGTGATCGGTGGTCTAGGGTTCGAGCCCCCGTCTGGCA
Source organism: Chlamys rubida (assembly GCA_032359455.1). Classification (NCBI taxonomy): domain Eukaryota; kingdom Metazoa; phylum Mollusca; class Bivalvia; order Pectinida; family Pectinidae; genus Chlamys; species Chlamys rubida. The sequence continues at coordinate 1,670 of JAUMHH010156111.1, read as the reverse complement.
CCGTTGCAGGTTTTTTTTGTTTTTTTTTGTTTTTAACTTTACGACATTTAATAAAAGTTCTGCAAAGAAATTGCTTTCCTTGTCCGAAAAGATTATGAAAGTCATTTCCATACAGCTAAAAAAAAAAACCTAAAAATTGCGGACTCATAAGACAGAGGTAAATGTTATAATTCTTGGCGAGTTTTCGATCATATGATCATTTGCCCATAACAATATGCAATAGAAACTGTAGTATGTGTTCATTTTTAATGGGGTTTCTTTACCACGGGTAAAAGCAAATGACTGTTATAAACACACTTGCAGTCTTATTTCTTCGTAATTTTCAACCACTTTCCAATCCAGGGAACACGTTTCGAAATATGATTTAATCTACTTTAACTGACTTAGGGAAATACATAGGTGAAATCCGGCAAATATCTGTATCAATAATAGGGTTGTGCTTTGCGACACTCGTGGTCCTTAAGGCCAGTCCAACTATAGAGGATATTTGCGCAGTCATGTGCAGATACTTTATTTTGTATGGTGTTTTGATATCACAGGATATGTGATTTGTTTGTAATATCAAATCATAGAAGTGTCCCTAATATTTGTTATTGTTTGGTTTAGTTTGGTTTAGTATTGTTTAACGTCCTATCAACAGCTATGGTCATTTAAGGACGGCCTCCCCTGTGTGCAAGATGCATGCGTGTGTGTTTTGGGAGGCTGCGATATGTTCGTGTTTGTCTCCTTGTGATAGCGCGGAACTGATGCCGACTTTATAGTGCTATCTCACTGAAACATACTGCCGAAGACACCCAGCAGGACACCCCACCCGGTCACATTATACAATGTACTGACAACGGGCGAACCAGGGGACAGAACCCAAAGCCTTCCTCACAGAAGACCAATAGCAATGGTGATAAAATAAAACGAATAATTTCCTAGTTCTACATTGTAGTGAGCCCCCACCAGCGAGGTCTGCTAAATTCACACTATCTAGTAGCTAATATATGCATGCGCAACATCGTCAATACCAAAGAACGAAATCCTAACACGTTTGCGATACAAAGAGTACGACATCGTCATTGCACAATGGTGCACTCAAATCACAAAATCTATACAGGAAGTACTGCATATTCAATTTACAGTAACCAAATTCCAAAAAATGTCCATGTAAACAGTACCACATCGTCAACACATAACGACACAATCCGAACAAAACAAGTGAATAACAGGGACAAAGGTGATGGGAAAATAAAAAAATTAAAATAAAATAAAATTCTCACCAAAACAATTTCGAAGCAAGTTTTCTGTTTGTAAACAAATGATGTCGATACAATTCCGTCCTCACGATAACCAAGGATTTCGCTACAATCCTTACTCGAAACATTACAGGAGTTCTCCCTGGAAAGTTACCCTCGGATCTCACTGCAGTGATCAGCTGTAGCTGTGGCTGACATGCGTACTCTGTCTGTAACCACCACGTTAAGCTCTGAGTGTGATGTTGACCTTATATAGACCAAATGCTGATGAGTTAATCAACTAATACACTAATCAGTTAATTACACAGAGACAATACAGCGAGGATGTCCCCAATCCCAGGCACGGCCGTCCAGCTGTACACGAGCGGTCCAGTACGTGTACAGTTAATTACACAGAGACAATACAGTGATGATGTCCCCATAATCAGG
>JAUMHH010156100.1:2337-18381 GCA_032359455.1 Chlamys rubida | reverse complement strand
GGGTTTCCGTGTATCGACGGCTTATATATCTCATTTTGTTGATATTTTAAAATAAAGGTGTATCGAATCGAAATAATTGAATCATGGTACAAATATTGAGATACGTATCGAATCGTGGGTAAAGTGTATCGTGACAGCTCTAGTGTGCAAGATGCATGCATGTAGTGTATGCGTGTGTGTTTTGGACCTTTGTGAAGATAGGAAATGCTTCATTTATTTTTTATTGAACCTACAACCAAACTGCTTGAAACAAATACAGTTTATTAAGCCTTAGAACCATGTTAAATTGAATTTCATGGTTTTAGTTGTACTGTTTAAGACTTGATTGAGATTCATTTTTACCTTGGCACTGGTTTAGCCGGGCTTGGAGTTGCCATATCTTCATTGGTTTTCACCAATTTGCTTGGTACAGCTGGCGAATCAACATCTGTGGCTGGCCTTTTTCTTCCTCTTTAAAAATCAAATGTCATTTATATAAGCAAAATGTATGGTCATCTGTATCTTAACAAAAGCGAATTAGCAAATTCATGGAATGTATATCCCTACTTTTAGAAAAAATTTAGACGTAATCTATTTTAACCTCAGAAATTGTGCATAAATATATGCACAGATCACATTCACATGATGGAATCCGTTTCAACTATCATGGCAGAGGCATAGCAAAAAGTCTTTCTTAACAAACCACCTACTCTCTGGTTTTTGCACATTTCTCTCCCTTTTAAATTCATTGATATTGAACTAATACTTTATCTGCCCCCTCCTTCTCATTTTTAATGAACAAATCGTTTTCCCCAGAAAATAATGAATCCCAAGAATATATAATCTACCTCCTGGGTGGTGACACTTTCTTTGTAGCTGGAGATTTCTTAGTGGACTTAAGATTCTTTCTGCCCGATAAAACAATTTTAGGCATTGTCTTAGCTGGTGTCGTCTTGGGCGTTGCCTTTGCTGGTGTAACCTTGGGTGTTGCCTTAGCTGGTGTAACCTTGGGCGTTGCCTTAGCTGGTGTAACCTTGGGTGTTGCCTTAGCTGGAGTAACCTTGGGTGTTGCCTTAGCTGGTGTAACCTTGGGCGTCGCCTTAGCTGGTGTAACCTTGGGTGTCGCCTTAGCTGGTGTAACCTTGGGCGTCGTCTTTGGTGTCTGTATCAAATCATACAATATCATTTAATGAAATAACGATAAGAAACTTGTGTCAAAATCTTTCAAAATTTGGACTAACAATACAAAGGCCAAAGCAAAATCAAATCAGACTGCAGTTAATATTGCAATTTACATATATGTTTTTTTTTTTTTTTTTAGATTTCACTGTGTTGTTTCTTTCATGTAAATATTTCTTCAATTTGAGCTCAGTATTTTTTATCAATTAAATAAGATGCCCAGAGGGCCAGTATTACTTTAATATCTGGATATTTAAGCAACTTGACTGGCATATTATTCTTTAAAATAATATTGCTCCAGATATTATTATTCTGATAAATATGACTGTGTTTGTCTCTGTTAAAGCAAACACAGTGTAACAGGTTTATATATTTTTTTTTTGAACCCATACCACATGAGGATGCTTCAAACAAAATATTATTGAAACCAACCTCATGCTAAAAATCAATTTGGCCAAACTATCCCTTTTTGGACCAGCTCCTCAGCTGCTGTATATTTAAATTCCAATGAGCTTATATTCTGAACTAAAGTACCCAAATGGTGGAACAATATATACCTATCCAGAACAAAGCCTAATGTGAGCTTTCTTTTTTCATGTAGCTAAAGAAGTCTTTTCCCTTGAAAAACTGAGGATTTTCCTGCAAAGGATTCAACAGTATTCTGCAACTCCAAATGTCTGCTATCTTAACATAGGACAGCTCTACAACTCACCTACAGCTATGGGAGAAGAGCTACATGTAGACAACATACCTTAAATAAGGCTGCAATGCCTGTTGGACTGGCAGCCAATGATTTCTGTTTTGGAGTTGCCATCAATCTTTTTACACCAGTTGGACTTGCTGCCTTGGGAGATTTCTTCATGTTGAAAAGGTTCTTAACACCTACAAGTCTAGGGGAAGCTGCAGACTTGCGTTTCCCACCTGTTGAGATGGGGGACACTATCATCTCTCCTGGACCATTGGGTGTGTCGGGGATGTCCGAGTACAGGGAATGAGGGGTACCCACAGAGGCTGGTGTTTTAGGTGATGGTTTTGGAGTTCTTTTTGGGGATTGAAATAAATCTGTCAGTCCAGTCAATGTGGTATTCATATCATCTGCATTTTTCTGGAAAAAAAATACAAACGTAACAGACATATACCATTAAACTAAATATCAACATAAAAAGTTGTTGTGCAAAAAAAAACTTATCTTGTATGCAGCATTAATGATAAATATAATGACAAATTTGTTCACATTATTAATTTTATTTTATTATACCAATAGATGCAGTCATATTTTTGGAACTTTATCCCCCCCCCCCCCAAAAAAAAAATCTATTGTTCTCTGCATCTTGTTTTACCAAGGACAAAATAATAGATACCAACCTTGACAACTTTCCTGGCTACACTCTTGCGACCCTTTCTAGGCAGAGCTTTTGGGGTTTTTGATGACTTTTTGTGGATGACCAGTGTCACTGGAGAGTTGACATGTCCTGTAGTTGGGGCTTTCCTTGCAGCCACAGTTCTTGGAGTCTTAGGGGGAACCTGAAAACAACAATTATAGTCAACATTGTAATTCAGTTTCCCTTCAATTATCATGTTTCAATGATTTTGCAGCAATTTTCAGAAAAAATAATGTCTGATTAAATGCATTTACCAAGATAACATATCAAACTTAATGTTAAGGAATGAAAATCAAACTTAATGTTAAGGAATGAGTTTCCATATAAACATGCAAAATGATATATATATAAAGAGAATAACAGTATAGTGTTGATGCGTATAACAAAAACATCTTTGATGTCCATTTTAATAAGATTGTAGGCTATCAATCTGATATGTATTGTGTTATGGAAACAGAATCTTTGTAAATGTACAAACCTTGGTAGCCTTAGAAACAGCTTTCTTTACACGAACAGGTTTGGGACGAACTGGAGAAACTTTTTTGGCCACTCCCTTCTGCATAATTCCTTTCTGAAGTATATCAGACCAACTTCCTCCCAAACTAGGCACAGCATCCTTACCATGGATTGCTCTTAAAGCGACTGCATTTTTTAAAGCAGTTTGAGAGCCTTTTTTGAGTGATTTCTTTAATACCGATCTGGGTGTCATCCTTTTCTTAGGAGTTGTCTTGGCAGATTTAGGCGTACTTGGCTTTGGAGTCTTTTTGACAGATTTGGGAGTGTCTTTTTTAGGTGTTTTCTTGGCAGATTTAGGTGTACTTGGCTTTGGAGTCTTTTTGACAGATTTAGGAGTGGCTTTTTTGGGAGTTTTCTTGACAGATTTGGGAGTACTTGGCTTTGGCGTCTTCTTGACTGATTTTGGAGTAACTGCCACGGGAGTCTTGGTCAACTCGGTGCCATCAATTGTTTGAGGTTTAACCGGACTCTGCATCATGGCTTTCAATTCCTCGAAACTCCTGTCTAATTTCTGTTTATTTCCAGACTTGGATGGAGTGACAAGCTGCTTCTTTGCGGACAACCCCACAGTACCAGTGCTTGCTCGTCGTTTCTTGTTACTGGACTGTTTTGGGGTACTTGTCATCACTGTGGGTGTCTTCATCATTTCCTGAAGGCCTGTGAAGCTGATGTCTGCAGACACATTAGCTTTTGCTTTTGGAGTCTTTAAGAGACGCTTTATTCCAGTGAAGGATGCATTGCCTACTCCTCTTCCATCAGATTTTCGTTTAGAGACTTTGGGTGATTTGCCCTTTGCTGGTGTAGCTGCCTTGGGTGTTGCAGCCTTTGGCGAGGTTACTGGAGAATTTCCTCTGACTGGTGTAGCTGCCTTGGGTGTTGCAGCCTTTGGTGAGGTTACTGGAGATTTTCCTCTTACTGGTGTAGCAGCCTTGGGTGTTGCAGCCTTGGGTGTCACGACCTTTGGCGTCGTTACTGGAGATTTTGCTCTTACTGGTGTTGCTGCCTTGGGTGTGGCAGCTTTTGGAGATGCTGCCTTGGGTGTGACAGAGGTTGGTGTTGCTACTGGAGACTTTGCTCTCGCTGGTGTGGCTTTCTTGGGAGAAGATGCAGATGCTTTTGGAGACTTTGAAGGACTTTCTTCTTTTATTGGAGTAGTCTTCGGTGCTACAGATTTTCGTTTCAATAGTGATTGAGGTGATGTTCTTTTCAGAGGCTCTGACCTTCTTCTTGGAGTTGCTCCTTTTCTAATAGGAGTGATGGGGGGCAATTGCTTGTCAAAATGTTCGGGACTCAACTGAGGACCAAACGATACTCTCTTCCTTTTAGAACTTGGTGCGATAGATTCAGTAGATTTTCTCTTCCTGTTCTCAGGGGTCTTTGGTGATCCTGCAATAGCAGATAAACATTGTACAAAGTTATGACTTTAAACAATCTCCAGTAAAGAAGCTAGTATTAGAATCCAAAGCATGCAGATGACTATACATTTATTTCCAATTAATGTTAATGTTCTTTATATGTGCTTTTTTTGTTTTGTAGACCTATCCTTTGCAATACTTCAACTTGCTAAATGTATGTTTTAATGATTATAATAAGAGAGTTTATGCTATAAAAAAATCTCAAAAGGTAAAACATACAACTGCATCTGTTATAATCCCTAAGACGATATAACTCTACAGAGATGGTTTAAAGTGAAACAAATATATGTGATAACTTTTAGGATTCATATGACATGCCCTTATTTGTTTTGTTACATGAAATCAGTAACATTTTGGGATTTTTAGACATGAATTTGGAAAATAATAAGGTAAATTGCCTTTGCAATGTTTACCAGCAAGCTCAATAGATTGTATTTAGTAATAGGATTGGTCAAATACAAGACAAGATCTTTCTGTTCATGAAGAAGTCCTTTTCATTTAAAAATTCATTTTGGACCCATGTGACCTTTTAAACTGGTCAATTCAAGAATGAAGGTCATTTCCCCCCCTGCTACTTGCAAGGGGAAAGAAAGGGGGGTTACCTAAACGCTTTGGACTTGTTGATTCCAAAACTGGTTGTGATCGCCGTTTCAGTTCTGATAAATTTTTCTTCAAGGATACAGCTTTTGGCACATATGGACTGCCTGCTGGTGTTGACTACAAAAGAGACAATTCCTTATTATTCACTTTCAATAACAATTGATTGAGTCTTGGTTATGTTATACATGGTTTTTTTTAAAAACAAAACAAGTCCTAGTCATTTTTCTTTCAATATCAGTTTCAAACTGATTATTATAGCCAGCCAGTTACAGCACGCAGACGTTTTTATTACTCCGAATTGTTGTGGTTGCAACAAGGAGGTGGCAACAAAGTATTATCTATTTTGCATCATTTTATGCTATTACATGTGATTATATTGGATAGTTTATTCTGTAAACAAATTGTTTAACTTCCCAACATTTTACTCCTGCCTGTGATCTATATAACTGACACTGAGTAAATATGATTCTGACTCGTTTTTCCGTCCTTAAATGACCTTAGCTGTTAATAGGACGTTAAACAAAATCAAACAAACAAACAGACTCTCGTTTTAAGTCATTGTGAAGTTACCTTTCGTCTTCCTCCTGTTGAGGGCGTCATATTCTTTGCTAAAATATAATAATAAAGCAAGATAAGTCATAGTTATACCTAATACCAACATGGTGTGTAAAAGTGACAATTAATATTCATCCAATAGAGACTGCATTACGCTTGAAGATTGATCTGTGATCTAAAAAAACTTACCATGATGAGAAACCTATTTTCCTTAAAGAAAAATTACTTGCAGAAATACATTTAAAGGCCCAAAGTTCTAAAAATGTGTTAACCTGGGAAATAGTGTGTGTACAGTCAAACCTTGTTATCTTGAAGTCGACAGGGTCGTGGAAAAACTTAAAGAGTTATACAGGTTCATATATTTGGTATGAGATTTGCTGTTTAAACAAAGCACTAGCAGTTGTTAATTTGTATTAATAGCCAATGCTTAAAATCAATTGATGGATGATATACGTCATCAATAGAACAAAAAGATGTTTGTTATTTTACAATAAACATGCTTACAAGAAAAGAGACACCTCTTCAACTTGATGTAATCAACAGCAGTTATCGTATTGTTCTTAAAATCTCTCGATTGACTTTCAAAAGTCATACTGGCTCCTGTAAAAACATGGAACCCTGAAGCTGTCCTAGGTTGTGATTTTAACTGTGGAACTCTTTTATGCATGACCACGCTTTGTGAACAATTTTCCAGTTTGGACTGTCGTCAGTTTGGGTGTACAAATCATTAAAGGAACTTGCAGTAAGTACAGAATACTGTTGATCAACATTGATGAAGTTTGTTTTTTATTAGGAACGAGGTGGTTTTGACAGTCTGCACACTTTGCAGTATTGAGCTTTATCGCAATTATTTCCCCCCCAATTTCATGCTAGTCTACTCACAAAAGATGTTCATAAACACGGAATGGCGAGATGCTGTAGTTTTGCGTTTTATTTGTATCAAAGAATAATTAAGTGAAGAAATGAAAATGCACACGATTAAGTAGACAATGTTTTGATGTTGGATTTACGCTGTTGAAACCAATATCTTACTTCGAGGTATCCAATTTTTTAGAGTTCGAATTATCACAGTTTTATTTATTAGAATTAAGAAAAGATTTGGCACGGCCTGGAAAAATACTTCGGACATAAACGGGGTCTTCGAGTTACAGAAGTTCGAGATAACGAGGTTCAACTGTAAATTAAAAATTCATGTTAGAGGATTCAAAAATATCACTTACATTCCTTGGAATCTGCAATGTCTTTTTTAGCTGACGACACTGCTTTTGGAGATGCTGCTCTGGGTGTTGCCAATTTAGGACTTGCTGCTCTTGGTGTCGCTTTTGGAGAAACAGCCTTAGGACTAGCTGCTCTAGGTGTAACAGCTTTAGGACTTGCAGCTCTGGGTGTTGACTTTGGAGTAACAGCCTTAGGGCTTGCAACTCTGGGCGTTGCCTTCGGACTTGCAGCTCTTGGTGTTGCCTTCGGAGTGACTGCTTTAGGACTTGCCTTTGGATTGACTGCTTTAGGGCTTGCAGCTCTGGGCGTTGCCTTCGGACTTGCAGCTCTTGGTGGTGCCTTCGGAGTGACTACTTTAGGGCTTGCAGCTCTTGGTGTTGCCTTCGGACTTGCAGCTCTTGGCGTTGCCTTTGGAGTGGCAGCCTTAGGACTTGCAGCTCTGGGTGTTGCCTTTGGAGTAACAGTTTTAGGACTTGCCTTTGGAGTGGCAGCCTTAGGACTTGCAGCTCTGGGTGTTGCCTTTGGAGTGACTGATTTAGGACTTGCAGCTCTAGGGGTTGCCTTCGGAGTAACAGTTTTAGGACTTGCCTTTGGAGTGGCAGCCTTAGGACTTGCAGCTCTGGGTGTTGCCTTTGGAGTTGCAGCTCTGGGAGTTGCCTTCGAGGTCACAGCCTTAGGAGTTGCAGCTCTGGGTGTTGCCTTTGGAGTGACAGCTTTAGGAGTTGCAGCTCTTGGTATTATTTTAGTACTTGCTGATCTTGGTGTTGGTATAGACTTGCTAGTACTCTTTGGAGTCTTCTCCACAGATTTTGCCCTAGGGATTGAACAATTAGGGGATTTAGAAGAAGCTGCCACCTTGGGTGTTTTTTCAATTGTTTTTGGTGTAGTGGATCTTGGAGTATGTTCCTTAGCTGATCTAGCAGCAGGAGATGGGGATTGTACTCTAGATTTTGCTGGTGTTGTGCTCCTCCCTCTTGCTTCCTGGGTTAGTTTAGATTTGGGGGTGCTTTGACCTGTTGGTGTCTTCAATGAAGGTGTTCGAGGTGGTTTATTCTTAGGAGTGAGAATCTTATGTTGACTATCATCACCAGATCCTTTTGGTGTAGCAGGCACAGTTGCTGCTGCTCCAGATGGTGTCTTAGCGTTCGGCATAGTAGATTTTTTTGAAATTTTACTTGGAGACTTAGGTGCAACAGCTGGTTGGAGATCTAATTCTCGGTTTGATGGGGATAACGGTTTTCTTGGATTAGCAGACTTGACAGGTGATGGGGACATTGCCTGGAAAGGAAGTTGATGGATAATAATGAAAATGAGATAGCATAATTAACCTTATATCAATATTTACATGACAAAAAGTATCTCCTTCAGGTTAAGGAACTAGTTTTAAATTCTTCAGGACCAGTGATGGGAGCAATGGATCCATTTTTAGCATTTAAAAGTTAATTTCAAAAATCAGAGGGGCCAATTTTAGATTTTAGGGCTCTGGTTTCAATGGCCTCCTTTAGGGTTAATCTTGCTAATTTCATATCTTTAATTTGATACAAAAAAAATAGAAAAGAACCAAACAAACCTTTGGGGTTGAAACTTTAGTTGGAGAACTCATTTTCTTGGGAGAGGCTGAAGATCCTTCTGGTAATTCAAAGCGAAATGATCTGTCAATTATGGTAAAAACATCACTGTTCCTCAACTTGACATCACCATGAACAACTTTGTCATTCACTTTAATTGGGTTTACTGTGCTAAGATTGTTCAGGAACACCTGAAATGCAAAGAAATACATTTGAAACAACTTTTCATTCGTCATTTTAATAAGCAAACATTCCTCAACTCCACACCAATGTAACTTGAGTAAATACATACAATAATCAATGAAATTGGTTCATTGGTTTTCATTATTCAAGTTATAAATTCACCTTAAACTAGCCCAAATTCTGTATAAACATTCTGGATAGGAGACTCAGGATAAAAGTGTGATCATCTATGTGATGTGTCAGAATAACAGAATATTTATACATAATAAATAAGGTTGCTTATCATGCCAAGTTTGCTCTTATTATGATTAATTTACAACCAAATTCAGTCTGTAAGTTTATATTGGCTTTACTGAACGGCATAATTAACATACACATTTAAAAATATAGATTGCTGCCAAATATAACGTTTATTGCGAAAGTCATATATTGGATGTGTCGGTAATATGGCTAGATCTTCAATGGTAGATTGAAATTGTACAATAGAGATGCTACAAGCCAGGGCAACAAAACATCATATGCATGTGTGATAGATTGTACAAAAAATATGATTTTAATAAGTGTCTCCGACATAGTTATCGAGGAGTACGGTAGAACATCAAAACAAACAACCTGGAGCGGGACATCGACATGAAACGACACCATGTCAGAATCTTTACATCCTGAATTTTACATGTGATTTAAAATAGACTATATGACGAAATAAAATTGGACAACTGCTAAACTAGTCTTGAAAACGGGAAATAAAAATTCCATGACTTTGCTTTATTTTAAAGATTTTAATATGGCATGAAAGAACACACTGTGCAATTTTAATAGATCTGCTGTGACTGTCCAGACACTTTTAATACTGATAAAAGGAGTAATACTAATTTACACCGACGGATCATTTTCACAATTCAATATATGCTGTCTTTAAAAAGAAGTTCTCAGTACCCTCAGATTTTCCTATGACATAAATGAAGGCTATATATTTCATCCCCCCACATCAAATAATAATAATTATTAAATAAAATAGCAATAATATGACCAGAAATTCAAGAGTGCAACCGTTACGATTACTGAAATGATGTGTGCGTTATCTATAGCTTTTGATTTGTGAAATTGTAAATTAAACCGTATCGTTTTTTGCAAGTTTGTGTGCTAATGCACTTGGTAAAAATCCAAAGTTAAAGATAATTTGAAGTCCTTGACTTGAAACATGGAAACTTATACTTACTTGTCCCTTATCGTCTACTGTGACCTTACAATGTTCTCTTGATACATTTGGTAGCTGAATACGTATGTCACATTCATTGGATCTACAAACAGATTTTTTTTTTATCTCAACTCATGTTAGTTACATGCATGGGTTTGTAACAATCCTTCATGTTCCATTATATAATTGCATTCTAAATTATCTTCACCCCCTGCAAATCAGTTATCAAAAAGCTTTAAGATCATGTACTGTATATTTGTACATGCATTACAAACATCAAACAAATGAGGGAAAAACAGGAAATGTATGATCACCTAGCTAGTAAGCTTATTGATAATTTGATACAGTGAGCTGCTACAATTCTTTCACTTTGATTAGTTAATTTAAAAAAATAATTTTTACAGCAAAATGATGTCTGGGAATGTCATCAAAGTATAGCTTTGTCATCAAAGTATAGCTTTGATGCTGGGATAAAAAAACAATCTCAACAACAGAGTCGGGATAATAATACTCTAAAAGTAAGAGCAATTTTTTCAAAATTGAATGTCAAATATTTCTGAAGCAACATTTAATTTCTTTTACATAAGACCCAAATAGGAAAATTATGTAACATGAAAGGCTTCCGGCTTGTTACGAGTTCTGTTCATACAGTTTGCGAAAAACCTTATTTAGTCACCAAACTATTTAGTAAATTCTTTTTCTTACCTTCCAAACAAACAAACTGAAGTTGTCAAGGGAAATTGGGCCCCATCTGCACCAGTCCGCTTGATAACAACTATTTTACCATACAGCATACTGCAAAATATGAATTATTCTGGTCAAAAACACTAAAATAACACCTCTAAACTTCTCATAAGTCTGTGCCAACTAGAACACATTATATATGAAAGCACTTGTCATAACAAATTAATATGTCACTCAGGTGTTGAACAGTGTTCAATTTAAGAAATAATCAATGTTTGGGGGTGTATCATGTGGAATATGTAACAACAGTGAGAAAACGTTGGAAAAAAAGGATTAATGAAGGCTACTATTTTCCCATAATTTTCAAACTCAATTATATTTTCCACCATAATATAACACAAATGTTGATTATATATCTAGTCTACAAAGTAAAATGTAACAAAGTCTTTTTTTCTGTCTACCATACGTTCACGATAAGCAAGGTGACCTACATAATTTCAAGTATTCAAATAAGCTGCAGGCTTATTTTATCATTTCTGAGCCTTTAGGCAGGTGTACTATTTTGTCTTTTTAACCTGGATATATTTTAGAAGAACTTTTTCATTTAAGTCACCATTCTGTCGATAGACATCACAACGACATATGCTCTAAACTGCATGTTTATTTCAATCAATCCATTGACATTGCACGTCAACACATGAAATCAGCATTTGACAGATTTACAAACAAGTCACTTGCATGGTAAGTTAAGCGAAAACATTCAGACTGTGACAGGTTTTAAAATGATTAAATAGAAAGTTTTTTTGTTTATTTGCTAGCAAAGGAAACCAATCCCAGGACTGCTCGTTTACATTTGAGGGAATGTTTTTTTAAGTGTGTTGGTCTGTAGGAAATAAATACATGCACCGTTTATTGTCAAACAATCATGGTTATTCACCAGTGTCATTAAATCACAAAGATTGTGGAATAGTGAATTATGTCAAATCATGAAATCAGCAAATTTTACTGTAATAATCATAGATTCATAACAAAAATGTCGATAAAAAGGTTGGATAATTACAGAGAGAAGAGGCTATTATAAAGATTCCACATAAAATGTTTATTGAATCAAGACGAGGTGAGTGACTGATTCACTGTAATTTTAGTGTTGAGGTTAACGGTATCTAGCTTAAGAGACAGAAATTTCAGATTTGTTAATATAATTTATTAGGTTACATGAATATTCATCACAATATGTGTGGATGTGTTGTAGAAAATAAGTATTGAAACCCAACTTAATTTGAAAGATAAACGCTCAGAATCATAAACCACAGTTATTGAAGTCAAAACATCTTTCAATATTTTTTTTCAAGCCTAATAATTTGAAATTAAATCGTATCATTATACTCTTATTTATTTAAGCTCACAGCAGTGAATAATTGCATTACTTAGATGTACTAAATGCGATGCACAACTCGTATTTAAAGCTAATTAAACCGTTATGAGATTGCAATACAGAACCACAAAGGAAATTAGTCAAACGGCTTTTGGTTATTACCGGTTTGTTGATGTGTACATTTTTTTCATGCAAAAATCACTGTGGATCAAATTAACTACTTAAAATTAAACATGTTTTTATTTCAGTAATATCATATCAGCAATCTTTATATCTTAATATTAATAAGACATAAAATAACATTGTAAACAACGTTCTCAGCTGTTTTACACGCCATATTTATCAGGTTTCGAAAAAGCCATTTCAAACTTACCCGCGGAACCACCACGAGACCACTATGTTGGTAAACAAATCTACTTGGGTTACATATTTTAAATTTAGAAGATAATATATCGTGTCATCTTAAATAATATGACATAAAACTGTTAATTGACCTTACCTTCCTATCGGCTGTATAAAACAAATAACTGCGCGATGCGCGTACCCAGTAATATGTCGCCGCGCGAAGACTAATACAGATGCCGAGGCGGTAATGCGGTTAATTAAGCCTGCGCAGAAAAAAATATAACCGGAAGTGTTATTTGAAATGGAATTATACAAGTCCTTGAACAAAATATTTAGGGACTAATGGGTCGAAATGTAACAAACAGAAACATTAAAACTATAAAAGTAACTTCCATGTGTAAATTCGTACATTTTTAATACAATTAAGTAAACACTGGTTCTGCGTATTGATATACTTTCTTTTTTCCTGTGTAAGATTTAAATGTGTCTATTACTATAATACGATTGGTCAGTTGGAATCGCCCGCCATTTTTATTGCCTAATATGGAAAAGTTTAAAGGTCAATATTGAATAGACCTGTAAACCTCATTTGCATTTGGCGTTGGATGGTGTCGTGAATGTTATGAATTAGGCGGGTAAGTACGATACTATCTTTACAAGCTCAGAATGTTGTTAATTAATTCTATGACACAGTGTGATGTTAATATCAGTCTTTTTTGGGGGAAATTGTGTTTCTATGAACAAAAATGTCCTATTTCTATGAGGCTACGGCAGAACAATCAGAAACCATTCATAACAAACGGTTTATCAAGACAGGATGCAGTTTATTTTTGATCATGTAGGAACTGTTTTGATTTGCATTGCGCTGAATATGAATGGCACTGACAAGTATAAGCAACATGATCATCTGAAGATGGCTTAGTTTGCTGGTTTGAAGGAGGGAACTTTGCCATCAATATGTGAATAGGAAATTTTAAACAGTTATATCTATGTTGTGATTTCAACCAATCACATTGCTTTATTTACAAGTACAATGTCACGTGTGTAAACATAGTAGTAAATTTGTAGTAGGCTGAGCGTGACTGCTTCAGCTTGTTTTATGAACAGATGGCATTAAATGCCATAATATTAGATTACACAGTTTCGTTCCACGATCTTACCGTAACAGCTTTATGCGCAACGATAATGCAAAATAATTTATAGATATTGATATTTTGAAAGAAATGTAATCGTCGATAATGTAGATTTAATTAATATCAAGTCTAAGTTATGATACAATTTTCCATTTGGTATGGAATATTACTTGCCAATTAGATATTCTAGTTGTAAGAGTAGCTATAACTATATATAATTACAATGTATCCTGTACAGTACCTTATTTCAAATGTTATACTATTAAATATGTAATTTAGCTTCCATAATTGTTTGCAATTTTATTCATTCATGCATATATATATTTGCTACATCTACATGTTACGTTGATCCGTCAAATCTTGACGATTACTCAACGGGCGCCTCGCATGCTAGCCTCGCATGTAAAATTACGTTTGAAACTGTGATAACGTTTTTACTTTCATGAAATTTAATTTCAATTATCAAAAATATAATGCTTAAAATATTGTTAGAATCAATGTTAACTCATTCGTCTCTTAATGTCAATAATGGAGAATAGAGTGAATTGAAAACATATTATTACAATATCAAACAAGGAATCAGCCTATCAATAACGAAATTGAATGTTGAATTTCATAAGTTCCACTAGATCTGTATTTAATAATGAGATTAATTTCACCAGGTAACAACACACTGTCAATCAGGTAAATGTTGATAGGTATCCCCCATCAAGCGCTGGCAATCTGGTAACACTAATGATTCCAAGCACGGGTAAGTCGTGACACAGGTCATAGACTAAAACCGTACTTGTGTATTTACAGGACTTTATATGAAACTGGAGCGAAATGTAATTTATAAGTGAAAATTGTATAATGTATATGTCCCGAAACGACTTGTTACCGAAACGACCTGTTACCAAAACGACTAGCATTCATTCTGTGTATACCTTATCAGTATCATTTCATATAATTGTCCAATAGGCTTTAAGAGGAAATGTGTCTTATTTAAGATTCCATCAGGATGCCAGGGAGACAAACCAAAACACCTAAGCGGACAACCAGGCAGACCCCTGCTATTCCAGGAAGTCCAGCAGATAACGGGTAGGTGATGATCAGGAAGTATTAGTCAAGTTCAACATGGAGTCAAAAGGATCTCAATTACCTGAACGGACAGGTCATAATTGGTTACCAGATACACAAATACAATCAAAAGTATTTAAATAAGTTCAGTGATAAAAAGAAATTCTATCTTAGTATGAGTCCATGACACGGTATGTCTGAATGTTGTGTAGATTAGTCTTACATAGTTCTATGAGTGTATTATATTATAGAGAGAATAAATATATGGTGCAGACAATTTGTGATATCAACATTAATATATATTTTATGTTTAGTTTACTGTTACAAATAACATGTACATCAACATGATAAAGACAATTTCAAAACAAAATACCTTATCTGTGTGCGCTAATTTGTGGTTCTCTTCTTCAATTGAGACAAAGTAACAGGTGTCTTATCAGTAATTTCCATTCCAATCTGTTTCAACTTTCATCAACATAGTCCTGCCTCAACGAAATACAATATGGTTCTGAGAAAATAATCTTTGTCTTATAAATAAGAGTATAGGTGAGAACATAACTGGTACACATACGTACAGTGCCTTAGGGCCTTTTACAGGCGTGATGACTACTGGTAGGACAGGTTACATTGCCTAAGGTATCTAGTAAGGTGTGAGTTATAGACGGCTGTGAATAGTGCCATAAGGAGGTGTTGATTATATCATATGGTGACCAGTACCATACATACAACCAGCTATCTTCTTAGTACTATAGAATAAAACACATGCCAAAGGCTTTTTTTACATGTTGGAAATCGTAATTGGTTTGATTTGGTTTTTACCTAAAAACATTCCTTAAAGCAAGAATGATATCTTCTGAGTTTTGTTTGTATCTCCTGCATTGAAAATAAAATAAATAAAATCATGTTTCATGTGGAATTGTGAAAGGAGTAAGTTAGATATTTAAATTTGATATTTTTTCACATTCTCCGAAACTGAGAAAAAATATTAAATGGGATAGACTAGGTAAGTTACCAGGAAATGTAGAGAGCCTCTTGGTTGAAAGTTTAGACCAGGTTAATACCAGGTATTTTCCCCCAACTGTTTTGTGGACTTGTCAGAGTCTAAGTTTGTGCGGTCCCCCTCGGCTTACTGCAGGATAGTACAGTATTTAATATACACAATGTATGGAGAACATCAACATTTTAATTTGGTTGTCTTTCAGAATTTTGAAGCCTTTGAGTCCAAATACTCCAGGATGGCTGTCAGGACGACATGCAGTTTTTAAGACACCGGGGTCACCTTCCCCAAAGCAACTTAGGACTCGCAGGTATTAAAATAAAAGGTTTCTCTTCCAGACACTTGATACCGCCTGTAATAACGACCCATCACAGAAGGATATTACCAAATTCCCCAATTGAACAGTAAAGTTGTTCATGACAGGGGTTCAATGGCAGGGTTTTGGAAATGGACCCTCGGATGAAATCAGGGGGAAATCATCAATATAAATACTAATTGGGAAATTTGGAAGGTCATTATAACAACTCTGAATACATGAAATTAGACTGTTTAATGTTTGTTACTGTCTTTATGACATCATCGTTTGTTACTGTCTTTATGACATCATCGTTTGTTACTGTCTTTATGACATCATCGTTTGTTACTGTCTTTATGACAT
>JAUMHH010156089.1:0-18383 GCA_032359455.1 Chlamys rubida | reverse complement strand
CAACTAGACGTTATAATTACAGCTTAGACTCTACAGTGGCAACTAGACGTTATAATTACAGCTTAGACTCTACAGTGACAACTAGACGTTATAATTACAGCTTAGACTCTACAGTGACAACTATATGTTAGAATTACAGCTTAGACTCTACAGTGACAACTAGACGTTATAATTACAGCTTAGACTCTACAGTGACAACTAGACCCTATAATTACAGCTTAGACTCTACAGTGACAACTAGACGTTGTAATTACAGCTTAGACTCTACAGTGACAACTAGGCGTTATAATTACAGCTTAGACTCTACAGTGACAACGAGACGCTAGAATTACAGCTTAGACTCTACAGTAAGAACTAGACGTTATAATTACAGCTTAGACTCTACAGTGACAACTAGACGTTAGAATTACAGCTTAGACTCTACAGTAAGAACTAGACGTTAGAATTATAGCTTAGACTATACAGTGACAACTAGACGCTAATGTGGCAACTTAACGTAAGAGTGCCATACTTGACAGAAGAGTGTCAGCCCAGACACGAGAGGAGATCTCTCGGACAACTACAATTGGCCTTGAGACTCTCACGTTTGAACAAAGGTACTCTGGTTCCTGAACCTGAATCACACACGATTGGTTGTACTCCAGCAGACCCGCACACAATGTATTTCCTATGAAGGGCTATGTCAAAGTAGTGAGACACCTAGACGCTTGTCGCTGACTCGGATAGAGGCATTTCTGACCAACTCAGACAGCAGAGCACTTGAATAATATATGTAGTACCGAGTTAACGAAAGCACTTAACAAAATAACTTCGGTTACATTAATTTTGTAGGGGAAAAAACGCAAAAAAAACAACGCTAGAATAAAATTACCACTAAAATAGGTATAGCAGCAGTATTCTATGTTAATTTGAATCGTTTTGTTTCTTTATAAGCCTTTATTTTTGTCCACTCTCACATCGTGTCCGGTCGATTCCGATGAATCTTCCCTTGTCCAGTGTCCGGTAGGCCTCGCCAATGATTTATCGTCCTAACGTTTCTATATTACTCTCATTCTGTAGATCAATGCTAAACCTGTAAACCAATAATCCCGTTCTTAATGCAAAGTTAGCTGATCGATAATAACACAGATTCGTCGACTTGTTACTCAATAACTCAAAAGCTACTCTTCCAACTCAATAAAATGTATTTAATTCCAAATAAATAAACTGCGCCATTAATGTATTATTGGGTTAGCGTCAGATGAAAGCCAGCACGCACCTGTCGGGTGATCAGCGAGACAGATGACACACTGTGTGCCCACACATTAATGACGTTTGGACAAAGAAACATAACTGTACAATTTAACGGTCGTTTCAATATTTATGATTTCGATATTTGATAGGGTATTCTTTCTTGTTACACGGTACGTATTTGCATATATTTTCAGAAAAAATATACAAAACGAACTGAAATATAATAATTTTCGCACGGAATCGTTAATTATCAATTACATACATATATTATTTTTCAAATTGACAACTGAAATATAGAACTTAATACCTAGTGTTTCACACTACCAGAACATCGATAGGATTACTCGCCTCGCCGACCGTAGATACGAACGTGTAGGGATTCCGGAATCCAACCCAAATTGGTAGAAACCACATTTATGTTGTTAGTATATATTGTCACATAGAGAAGTAATGATACGGATCGCCCCTCTCATCATCAACCCTTTATTGGTAATATAAATGTGAACATGACAGTTCCAGTAAGGCCATTGCCAGAGTCGAGACGTTTTTGGTTTCCGGTTTCCTGTCGATGGCAGAAAAGGTGTTCTTTCTATGGATATTGAGATTAAATGTCCCTCTCAAAACAGTCACAGTTCACACCTACCCTCGGTCGTACCGACAGCAGCTAAAATAAAGCCGGTAGCATTTCCCTTAATTGTCTGAAATCTGAATCCTTAGGAGAAAAGTATTAGATTAAATGATACATACACACGAGTTTTCTCTGAATCGCTGCCTTTTTACATCCCGTAAACACAGACACACCAATGATGTCTCACGAGCCCCATATTGTCCCTTATTATTGATCAAATTGTTGTAACACAACTCTTTATGTTTTTCTACAAGTATGTACAGTTCTAATTAAGCATTTTAATAACTAAAAAAATCAGAAACAACTGTTTTAGCTTTTTATTAAAATTAATAAGCTACATAACCGTACGTTTTATAAATCTGATGTCCCCACCAAAGGAGACCGGTGTCTGTTAATTACAGCCTAATCGGTCAGTCAAATACCTCTACCCTCCTTTGTTTGGAATGAGTAATTGTCATTTCAAAGTAAATCAATGTCTTTTGTTGCATGCATTTCTCTACCATTGTCTAGTTTTCTGATCCCACTTTTATAATTATAATGCATTAGCTTTGTCTTACGGCAAAATGGCCACCCCTCATTTGTGACGGAGATCTGTATACAAGATAACGCCATCGGGATTAGCCATTCACTTACGCGAGCCATCATAAGTCGGAATACCACCGATAAAACGACAGTTCTTTTAAAACAGATATCATGACTACACAGACAATCAGTGCTCATGTATTTATTTTTGTCAGGAAGACAGACTTTGCCTCTTATCAGGGAAGCGATCTGTTGGGAGGTATACTTCCTTTCAAAATAGAGACGGGAAGAGCTCTTTCATGCCATGATGCCGTTTCCGCCAATGGCAGACCAGTCCTCTGCCGGTGGTCATTACCCCGTCCCTCCGTAAGAACTCTTTTATTACAAATATCTTTCACTCAGCGAGGGCCGTTTCTCTGCTGTTTTCCGCTGTTGGAAACACGGCCTTTCTGATTGCTCCGACTAATGTATTTCTATGGAACTCCTCAGTGTATGGTTTAATGTTCTGATTCCTCCATTGAACAGTGATAAACCTACATTGTTGGTTCTTAATTTCAACGTCAAATTGAATATCTCGCACGAAGTCGTCTTTTAAGGGTTTTGCTCATTTTTGCTCGGTCATTTCTGATGGACGAACAGTGTATAACTGCTAATGACTTTGTATCGGATTTTCGAAGTTTAATTATTTGTTGAAAGCACACACGGTAGTAAATCCGGATTGTATATCTTGGTATCCGGCGTCGGATCCTTTTTTGTTCCTGTCGAGCATCTTGACGGCCGTAGCATCATGCCTCAGCTATAAAAGCCGTCTCATTTGTCTCTAACGAGCAATGAACATATTAATAAACCTTTTGATCGTGGTCATTACAAATGCGAAATGTCTTGAGTCTTTTTCAGTACGTTATCTTCCTAAAACAACTCATCTTACAAATTATTATCATTTATGGTCGCGATTTATGTGCACTGTTTTATCTGTGATTTCCTACAGTAGAGGAAGCCGTCGGTATAAACAAAGGACAATATAGTATTTCACTAACTTAATTTCCAGAATATTGCTAAAATTGTATTTACATCTTTCGCTAGATTATGGGACAATAAAAGTATATGACGCGCAATTCAGGGCAGGCTTGTGTTTTACACTACAGAGGGTCAACAACGGATCACTCACGAACGTTCATAAGATGTGACTCTCGTGTTCCTCCTCCTCCTCCTTCCCCCGCTCTGTATCACAGGACACGACACAACATATACACATAGAGTTAATTACAGATCTTGATCGATACAACAAACTTTCATGACCGGTTTCAATGAATCGTTTGTCGACTAAAAGGTTTACAATAAGGTTTCAGACGTGTGTATTGTCTGCCATATAATTCATAAATAGTCGATTTAGAAGAAAAATGGCTGAGATTGAAGCGTTTGAACTGCATTAGAGCTAAGTTGAATCCATTTTAAAGACAAAGGGGAATACGTAGATGCAGATGAACTGTTGACTGTGCATGTCATAATGAAGTGAATTAAATATTTTTTGTATGCCATGATTAGTAATAGATGTAAATTAATTATGTTTTGAAGATACACTAATGAGTGTTTGGTATTGTTCAATACAAAAGAGGATCTGATCGGCAGCTCGGAGATCTATAAGCGTGTCTGTAGGTTGTACCGGTAGAGATATGACCTCATGTCCGTTATGTTTTTGGTATTATCTAAACATGACCAACAAACGTATTAAACATAATTATGTTTACGTATTTTTTGGAATCATAAGACTGATGAATAGATACTAAAATAATTAGACCAGGATAATAAGAATAGAGAAATGATAACGGAACTTGCACTGTCGACGTCACTTGACTATAGCTACAAAATATAAACGAATTACTAATTAAGTCGTTAATTCTATCTAACAAATGGTAAACAGACAAGTGTGTTTTGATTATATGTTTGATCACGATCTGAGCAATGGCATCAGCAGCATGTGTCAGATAAAAGAAAACACAATTATTTAACTTTTTATCCAGCTTTTCCTATTATTAATATGTCAAACAAGTGGGAATTGAATTCATTTTCATATTCTAAATTATATTAGTAAGGAAGGTTACCAAAGACAAACAAAACAAACTGAGTTTGTTTAGAAAGGGTTGTACAGTTACTCTTTGTGACTCATTAGAAAGGGTATACTACGAAACCTGCAAATAATCAAGTGTGATCACAACTCAATGTGGGTTGTTCTAGTTCTGAATAAAATATAACTCAGTTTTAGTTTTTCTAGTTCTGAGTATCAACATAGCTCGATGATGAACGACGCATAAAAAGTAGGCTGTTCTTTTGCAAACATTCACAAGCCGATGTCACGGTTGATTTTATAGTTTCAAGATGGTAGTTGTCATGTTGTGCCAGTTGAACATCTTTGTATGTGGAACGTTTATATACATGTATATACATGAACTTAAAAAAAAAGCTAATTCGTCCATGGCCATTCAAATATGAGTGATTCACATTTTTAAAACTTCCGATACGGGGAAGCTTTAAGACGAGCATTGCACATGCATGGTTAATTACAGAAAAATACGCGTACAAGCTTTATTGTCCAACGTTACATCTTGGATATAGTAGAATAGCATATACTCATGATTTCTGTTTTATCTTTCGTACGAGCAATACATATCATAGAGGAAATATAATACTTGGGTTGAGACCAGAGCAAAACGGCTTGGAATGCTTTTTTTAACGCTTAAACCTAAAGCAAAACAGATAAAACCAATGTAATTTGATATGTTGTAACATTGGTTTGATGTGTGTCTGTCTTAAATACAACACAACTAACAAAATGTAGCGTTGGTTTGACGTATGTCATTCTATATTTTCATTAGCGTTGGTTTGACGTATGTCATTCTATATTGTCATTAGCGTTGGTTTGACGTATGTCATTCTATATTGTCATTAGCGTTAGTTTGACGTATACCATTGTATATTGTCATTGGCGTTAGTTTGACGTATGTCATTGTATATTGTCATTAGCGTTAGTTTGACGTATGTCATTGTATATTGCCATTAGCGTTAGTTTGATGTATGTCATTGTATATTGCCATTAGCGTTAGTTTGACGTATGTCATTGTATGTTGTCATTAGCGTTAGTTTGACGTATGTCATTGTATATTGTCATTGGCGTTAGTTTGACGTATGTCATTCTATATTGTCATTGGCGTTAGTTTGACGTATGTCATTCTATATTGTTAATAGCGTTAGTTTGACGTATGTCATGCTATACAGTCGTACGTATAACATATTGAAGCATTGGTGGTGTAGCGAGCGGGCGGGCACCCATCCAGCCACTGACCACACTCGATGTTGCTAAACTAATGAACGAGTCCAGGGGTTTTACTGTGGAATGCGCTCACAAGTTGTGCAACGCCGAGCGTGGTCAGTGGCTGGATGGATGACCATTTGGTGACAGCGGTGGGATTTTCTGGGTTCTGGAAGGTGCACTGGTACACAGGGAGGATCCACGGGATTCCAAAGGCCATGTCTCGGGACGAGACTTCTCGGAGAGGGGAAGAATGTAAAAGAAAAGGAATACCCGGTCAGAGGGGAAAATACGATATGATTTTCCAGCGATTTGGTATTACCCTGGGACGCACTCACTAGTTCAGCAACTTCGAGCGTGGTCAGTGGCTGGATGGATGACCGCGCGCACTTAACAGTTTGATTGTTGTCACTAAGGGATTACCAATCTTGTAAATTATTAATCGGGTACCTTGTGGCAATTACATTTTATAACAACTGCAGTGAACATAGCATTTTCTTTTGAAATGCGTTAATAGTTTTCATATAGGCAAACATTCCCATTGCATGCATCATGAGATCTTAAGTAAAGCATTACAAAATCTATAAACTGTAGAAATTGAAATGTTAATTCAAGCGCATACACTTGTTGAGTTGTTCGTGTCTGAGGCTCTTTATGAAACTGTGTGTACATCCTCGCTTGATTAATGGACTTGTGATAAACAGTCTGTCCACGTGAATTCCAATTTTCCATTTCTATATTTCATTTCTATAAAAAGTAAACATGTTTGCAGGAACATAAGTATGAATCGGCTATATGTTATAAAGAGTCATGCGCACGAAACAATTCTTTGTTAGAGTACACATACAAGATCAGAACATACTACGCATGTATGCTGCAACTTAAAGCGAGCAAGACAACTTTGTAAAGAGGTACCACGAAAAGCTGAAAAACGTGTCAGTTATATTTTAAACATCCATGTTAACATGACAATGAATCATTATCAGTACACAGTTTTACAGTCCATAATCAGTGAACTATGTACAAATATTACCGAACACAGTTTTACAGTCCGTAATCAGTGAACTATGTACAAATATTACAGAACACAGTTTTACAGTCCGTAATTAGTGAACTTTGTACAAATATTACCGAACACAGTTTTACAGTCCGTAATTAGTGAACTATGTACAAATATTACCGAACACAGTTTTCGCAGTCCATAATCAGTGAACTAGGTACAAATATTACCGTACACAGTTTTCACAGTCCATAATCAGTGAACTCTGTACAAATATTACCGAACACAGTTTTAACAGTCAATAATTAGTGAACTATGAACAAATATTACCGAACACAGTTTTAACATTCAATAATTAGTGAACTTTGTACAAATATTACCGTACACAGTTTTCACAGTCCATAATCAGTGAATTTTGTACAAATATTACCGAACACAGTTTTATTATTCAATAATTAGTGAACTTTGTACAAATATTATCAGAACACAGTTTTCACAGTCCATAATCAGTGAACTCTGTACAAATATTATTGAACACAGTTTACGGAGTCCATTAACGTTGACATTTTTTGTTCATGTTCTTATTTCACATCCTTACGTCTAATACCCAATCGTCCATCAATACGACGTATCGATATAAGAATTAAGGGGTTTTACAGCTGTAGGTTGGTAAAGATAACACGAAAGACAGTTTTTCGCAAGCATTTTGCTTTTGTTCTCTTTATGAATGCCAGACTATTTATGTATTGTTTGTCGTCTTTGTTGTACAAACAATGCTAAAAATATTAAATATAACTCCAATGTAAAAATAAGACTCACATTACCTGCAAGTTCTCTATAATAAACCTTGACGACCTGAAGTATTCGATCGTAAAATACCATTTTCCCATTAATACCATATAAAACTGACATGCTCATGCAGATTATTTTCAAAATGAAGGATATATTCAACTTATTGTCCAACAATTGCCAATACCAGGATTTCCAAACCTGTTGAAAATTGGTAGATTTGTTTCCCCTTCTAATAAACTTATGTTCAAGTATTGATAAACGCATAAAATTGTAATATTCATGAAGAAAGTCATGTTCCCTGCCATGACCTTTTCTGCTGATGATTTCTCAACGATTTCTCCATCTTCTTATTAAGCAGAGACTGGAGATAATATCGCCTCCTTTCCCTTCCTATTGTAGGCTATGAATGGAGACGATGATAAAAACAATTTAAAACACAACCAACATATATCTAATCATAGTAAACACTGAAATATCACGGTTGGATATTATAGTTTATTTCTTCAGCGTAGATATACCCCTATCCATTAGAAAACCCTGGCTATGTAGGTAAATGGTTTACTGTAAGCATCTATCCAGAAAATCCTGTTACGTAGCGCATGTCCTGGAGGACTGAATCAACTTAACAGGTAAACTCCCTATATAAAAGAGGCTGGTATGTTACTACCGAGAAAAGAAAAATTAACGATGTTAGAATCGAAATGAAGTCCTGTTAGATATAGACTACGGGATTGATTTAATTATTTTGTGATGAAGATGAAAAGAGGAGTTTGTGTCTTTAATATGAAGTTCTGGAGAGTTAACCGTATGCAGTACTGAAAGTTCTTAATGTGGTGAATACATCCCACTACAACATGTTAACGATAAACAACAGTGACCTCTTGAAAATAACAATAGGCATACCTACTGAAAGTCGACATATTGACGTTATTGATAATACTGTAAAGATACGAGACCATGTTCAGGCCAGGCGATGAAAAAGGTAGGTTCTTCTTACAGAAAACAGTTGCTTTTTACGGACGACATAGGAAGGAATGAACACACAACATGATGTGTTACGATTTTACTCTCTAAATCTACTCTCTGCACTCGATTGTAAAACATTACTAAGTAGCACACTGTTAATGGATTCTGTAAGTATGCCTTTTAAACTACGTAGTACGTAATTAAGGTTATAAGAACTATATTTCCTATTTACACTGATTACAAATTAACTTAATATATCAGTAAGTATATATGGTAGATCCTTCTTGTGATAAACACGACATTAGCGTCATATCGAATACATAAAGATACTTTGGTATGTCGCCAATATCTTTGGCTTGATAAAAACACAAATTACACGTACAGATAGGTTGAGTCAGAGTAAATAGTTTCTACAAATGATAAAAGTTTATCAAACACCCGCGTTGTAGTGCTAGATCTGTTGGAATGTGAATAATGTTTCAAATAAGACCCTTCTCTTCACGCCCCGACTATCGGAAAGCAAACAGTGAAGAGTTCCCGGGACACACTAATAAACAGTCACAAACAACGGTGAGGTATGTATCCCGGAATCAGCGGAGATTTAAAGTATTCCATTAATTAAATTATTATTTGTTTATCAATAGTTTAAGTTTCTTTAAGTCAATGAAGTGAACGTTTTTTATTGAAATATTTTTAAAATCGTGAAGGAACCGTGATAAAGGAATTGGGTTCTGACATGGCTTTGCACAGCTCGTGAACTTTCCTAACCCCTAGAAGTGCCCAGATTCTTTGATCTCGAGGGAGGATCGATGGCTCCCTCTTATAACATTGTGTTAAGACATCTATGTAACCGGGGATTAAAAAGTATGTAGCGTTTTAGAGCAGATCTTATGAACCCATCTTATATAGGGTCATATTTATCTGGTTCTCATGTGTCAAGTGCGGAGTTAAGGAGTTCACAACCAAACTAACAGTCGGCTATGTCAAACATGTCGTGTTTGGCCTGTATGTACATTTCATTCGGATGACATAAACAACGGGAAATGGTTTATCTGTTAAATATAGAACTAGAAACTACAGAAAACCTGCGGTGAAAGCTGATATCTCAACACCATTTATAACAGGCAAAGTTTGGTCACTACAGAGATAAAATAGGACACACCATACACTAGCCTGGCGAAGGGAGGTCGTATTATATTTGAAAACAATTAAATGTTGATAAAAAAAATCCATTTAGCAATTAAGTTATATTTGCCTTAATAGTTTTGATGTAGCATTATGTTACGATGTTGTTTCAACTTAAACTACGTTCAAAATGTGTAACGTACTTTAGTACACGAAGTTCCTCTCTAAACTAGCTAACAGTATAAATGTATTTGTAAATATGTTATAAAGGGAACATGTTGGTTAAAATAAAATTCATATTAGCAAGTGTTTTTGGAGAATAAATTGTATCAATTTGGAAAAGGAGAATTATATTGACATTGTTGTGAGGAGATGTATAATTCAACGAATAAATAATTAAAAATTGATTTGAATTTCTCATGACAGTCCCCTACACACTCAGTAGGCATCGGGTTTTCTATAATTACCTAATTACGTTATATTTTAAAATTTGTAAACAAAAACTGGGGATCTCGTGCACTTTGCTATCTTAGCCGCGAGTAAATCACATTAACACAAACACTGTGGAAATAGAATTGAAAGTTGAAATAATTTATCGAAGTCAATTTCAATTTGGAAAATACAATCAGAAAAAAACATCACAGTACAAAGCATATAGTAAGGAAATGATGAGTGATGGATATTATTGCCGATAGCATAACAGTGAAATGACAAAAATGGTAGGAAATATCCCGATAACTGTTGAGTGATGAGTATTAATGAGTTGGAATGACAAATTACTACCTGCGGCATATACACAGTAAGTTTGACTTATTAAACAGCGTTAAAGCAACACCAGCAGAAACGCTAACTCTGAGGCGTGTGAGGAGGGGTAAAACCTGCGTCTGAGGTGTGTGAGGAGGGGGTAAAACCAGCGTCTGAGGCGTGTTAGGAGGGGGTAAAACCTGTGTCTGAGGCGTGTGAGGAGGGGGTAAAACCTGCGCCTGGTGTTCTGAGGGTTACACTTCACACATGACATCTGGTCTGTCTGAACTACAGAGTATCATATCACACAGCACACTCCTCATATACAGATGGTACCTGTATAATGTTAGGTCCGGAGTTGGCGCCGTTGACGAACAATCTTTGTAAATTATGTTGTATAGAATGGTCAACATTTATTAATAAACCTGCATATTTTTCATTGAATTCCTATCGATAGAAATTTATTTAAATGTTATCTATTTTTCTAAATGTTACGAGTCATAATTACAGGCCGCATGGGCCTACTGAACGGAATTGATTCCTTTAAAGCAATGATTACACACGGGGGAGGAGCGATCGAGTACGATCATCATCGAATATTTTCCAATGTGCGTGATTTTTATTTTGAACAATTATACAAACATGATTTAATTACGTGTATGATAAATCTAAACTCATTTGCTACAAACATGATTTAATTAAATACATGATAAATCTAAACTGGTGCGCTATTTCGAGTCGCTCGCCGCCATCAATCACCCTTGTTATACCAATACTAGCCTGTCAGGGTCCCATTACCAACCACTGCAGTCTAAGACTGGTTCCTGGTGTTCAAACTCCCCGCAATCGCTGATCACGCTGAAATAGCAATTGTATCATCCCCTATAAAAGATACCATTAAAACAGATTGTCTGATAATGAGCAAAACTACATGTGTAATTTAATTTTTTGATTTGGCAAACTCATCATTTGAAATTAATTCCTATTTGTGTCTGAGTATGATCAGCGTTGTCGGTGATGCGAGTGAGTTGTCACAGGACCAGGGCCGGTTGTCGTTACAGTCCGACCGAGGAGCCGGGGAGTGCTGTTACGTTGTGACTGTAAACAGCCTCGGTAAGAGGTAATCAATTGTGTTTATTTCAATAACAAGGCGGTATTGTGATTGTTTTTATCATTTAGATTATATAAAACATCATCAGCGATAGTATTTAATGTTATAGCTGTGTAAACATCCATTACTGCAGGGTTGTGGCTTTGATGCTACAAACAGTCGGCTTGATATGAGGACTCCATCCGACGTCATTCAAACGGGAGGCTATCAAATGTTTTCAACCAGTGCTTTTAAATTCTAAACATAACCACAAAATGGAAATTACATGTACCGCATTTATAACAAATGAACAATTATCCATGATTGAATATGACATTTAAAAATATTGCAAGAATAAATACATGATGTATTTATCTATAGTAATATAAACATGTACGTGTAGAAACATAGCGGTCCGGTCAGCTTACCTCCAGTCGCCAAATATCAAAATTAAGGGGGACAAAGACATTTAATACAAATCTTCTATAAAGAAAGGACAATTTCTTTGAGAGAAATAAAGGACACTTTTTACATGTCAAATGTCGAGAAATAAAGGACATGTATGAGTACGGCTTTATAGCAAAATTAAAGTTAGCGAACAATTGACATTTGCTACATACCAAAGTTAGGGATATACAATACATTTGCTAAAATCAAAAGTTAGTGTAGGAAACTTAATGACATTTGCTAAAAACCTGAATAAGCTTATGGAAATAGATATATATTTGTTTTGTTAAACGTATCGTATTGCCAATTAAAACTGAACTAGGTATAAGACACATGTCATTACAACTAACAACGCCATCTCGCGTCATACTTTCACAATTACGTGACAACAATAATAAATATAACATTCTCATAGCCACAGATACACAACATAAAACCACCTTTCAAAATGCATTACTGGATTTGATGAAATGATGCACAAGTAAAATCTGATGCCAAACAAAAAAGGCACCAAATTGAACTCTATTGCTACGGCATTCAAATGAAATATAATACGTCTTTCATTGCCAAAATGTTGACACTCAAAGTGTGAAAGACATTCTCACATAGATGTCCACAATTGCAAACTGGACTTTCGACAAGATTCACTCTTTAAAGGTAATATTTAGGGAACTACTCTTGTGCCTGAATTTAGTATGTATAATATTCAACTTCCGTTCTCCAGAACTGAAATAGAAATATGGGGATGGTTGTAATTTAAGGTAAGATAGTTTTAAAATAAATTTATGGAAGGTAACGATCGTACTGATATATCTAACGAAGAGAAGAAGATATAAAGGAGAGATTATTTAGAGAAAGCCCAAATAGAATAGAAACATAGGATATATGTAGCCAAAGCCAGGTAAGGAACTAAACGATCTTTGCTAACAATACAAAACTGATGAAGTTTGATAATACCAAGGTAAGGGTAAGAAAGGGAAACACATAAGCTACATACCTAAGTTAATATAGTACAAAGTTGGATCTGCTACATGATAGGTAAGGTATGAACATGCGTAATTGTTGTCAATGGTAGGTAGGGAAACTAACCGTTGGATAAAAAGTTGAACGAGTTATATAATAATACTGACATAGTTGTACCAGAGATCCTGAAATAGAATGGGTAAATTTTCGTTGACTGTTTTGTCAATAGTTCCTTCCTTTTCTAAATATATAATTGTAAGGTCTCTACACCGAGCTCCATCTTCTTCTTCATGTTTTTTTTCTCGTATTCATATTGCAACATTTTGTCGCCAAATGCCGCTGTTGCGGTTGTAGAAGTGTTGGATTCACTGGTAATAAGTGTGATTAATATATACAGTTGTAATACCTAGTCTGATTCACTGGTAATAAGTGTAGAAATAGATACAGTTGTAATACCTAGTCTGATTCACTGGTAATAGGTGTGTTAAATAGATACAGTTGTAATACCTAGTCTTTTATATCATATGTATGTCGTTTCACATAGACTTGTGTCTGTCACAATGGAAGTGTGGTGTTTTTTTCTGTTATAGAAAGAAGGATAAACCTTAGCTGATTCCCTCATTGCTGTATCAAATAATTATCAAATTGCTATAATAATAATATTGGTTTGTTAGAGTTAATTACACACTGCACGTGACACACATAACCAAACACGGGGCACTTCCGGTTACACAGGGCTACAATGTGTCCTTCACAATCCAATGGAAAACGACATGGCCATTAATACTCAATCAGTACATTACAGCCTGCAGCATTATCTTAATATTTCAATGAAATTGAAAGTTTGCTTTAACATTAGTGCGAACAATTCAAGTGTCTTAAAAAAATATATTTTTTGAAAAAATACATTGAATTAAGCCCGCAGGAAAATCGACATCTTGGTGTAGGAAAAGTATAAAATATTTGCACTAAAGTTAAATTAATTCCAATTCTCATTTCTCAAAAATTACATCCAAAGGCAAATTTTCTCAATGGATAACTCAGCGCGGATTGTATAGCAACACGTGATCTCATTACATCTGCTTCTATCCCAAGTCATTTTTCTGAACTCTGGTATTGTTTGAAAGGTTTCCCGGTACATTGTAGGTTTTTCTTTCCTTTGTTAAGGTTATCAAGTATCATTTAATTGAACTACCCCCCCCCCTCCCCCCTCCCAGTCCCCTGTACAACCATATAGTGAACCACCTCCCTCGGACCCCCGACAGTCGTAGTGTGCGGTCCGGAGTATTAAGCCGTTTCCGGTTTGTTTCTTTTAATTCACCAGCTGTACATAGACGGACTATTTCAAGTACATGTATAATATGTCTTAAAATGCACGTCTTAAATTGGCATAACCCATTCTGTACATACCAGGGGAAGATGTACTAATTGATAATGGATTTAAAAGTAATATGTGTGTCATTAATGTGACATCTTAATGTGGCCCGTTGTCTGCACACGTGTTTCGACCGCAAACACAAAATACCCACTAACTATTCTGTAAATTCCCAATACATCAAGATAAATGACTGCATGTGTTTTGTAAGGTATCATTAATTTGAAACAAACAGATGATAAGATTTTACATTTACCTGTGAATATCCATCGTCCATAGCGCAAGACTTACATTGCAGGAGCAAATACGCATTTTTTCCACATTCGTCATCAATATATCAACTGTTAAAAACAATGAAATAAATATGTATTGCATATACGTGATGGATATATCAAATATATGTAATTGTAAGTATATGTAGTATATATATTGTAGTTTTGGTATATCAAATATGTCTAATTCTCGTTATAACTATAATATATAATTGTAGTTTTGGTATATCAAATATGTCCAATTCTCGTTATAACTATAATATATATTGTAGTTTTGGTATATCAAATATGTCTAATTCTCGTTATAACTATAATATATTATTGTAGTTGTAACAATTAATACAGTGCTGACTATTTATAAACATTATATGTATTTTTCTCTGCCCGACACAATGAAAACTTATATAGATGAAGTGTGTAGTCTGTCACTACCAGACAGTCTTCCGTATTTTTATACTTAAATTATTGCATATAATAAGATATTCTATCGGTACCTCTGCACTTCCCGACCAATCATCTGATACTCTTTTTCGCCTGCTGTTTCCAGGTTGATGTTGACATGTAACTATGTGTGTATGTACATGTATGTACATCGTTGCTATCACAACGTTGTTGTTCAGTTTTGGAAGATATGGCATTCATTTGTTGTTATAACTTGTGTCCAATATTCCTGGACTAAACTATGTAAACGATACAGTAGACTTACAAGCACGATATAAACAGTATAATAACATCAATGTTATATAGTTGTTGCTATACTTACTGACTACGTACATTTATTTATGAGCGTGACATGTACATTGAATG
This sequence comes from Chlamys rubida, assembly GCA_032359455.1. Classification (NCBI taxonomy): domain Eukaryota; kingdom Metazoa; phylum Mollusca; class Bivalvia; order Pectinida; family Pectinidae; genus Chlamys; species Chlamys rubida. Next base: position 3,112 of record JAUMHH010156089.1, on the reverse strand, counting down.
TATAACAATAAGATATGATTATAGCCATTAACATAATTTGTAATTGTGTTTGTAAATATTGTGTGTAATTTAAGTTACGACAAATGTTGGCAACAGCCTGTTATGTGCCTGACTTAACCATCAATGGTGGTCTATTTTGAATAACTATGACCTTCACATTACAAGCAGTATGGAAAATTGTTGTAAAAATATTTATACGCATTTGTAGCTTTCAGTTTTATATGAAATTATAGATATAATCATTGAAAAGAATTGTGGTTTGAAACATCATATATAAACAGTGGATATAATTCAAGTTATGTATTTCATGTTTTGTATAATAATATTGATTTAAGGACTCTTGGCGTTCTCGCTTTCATTGGGTGATGAACTATGTTGGTATATCGAGGGTTCATTGGGTGATGAACTATGTTGGTATATCGAGGGTTCATTGGGTGATGAACTATGTCGGTATATCGAGGGTTCATTGGGTGATAAACTATGTCGGTATATGTAGTTTCAAAACAAATAGTGATGAATTTGCCTCAAGACCAAATAAATTTCTCACCCCTTGAAATCAAACAAAGCAATATACCGTCCTTATTTTCAAATTACATCAGTTTGTTAATATACGTGGATATTTACAAGTCTACGTGTAAACTCAATGCATCTGTCATCGGATGTTTGTCGACTGGCTCCATTTAAGAAAGTGAAGTAGTAATTCTGAATGCACAAAGCAAAGTGTATGTAATTTTGATCAGTTAATATTGCTATGTCATTGAATAAAATGATGTTCCTTTGTGGTGGATTGTACTGACTACACGGTGAGAAATTCCACGTTGAAATGATTTCATACGCACAGGTAATGTTAATCTGATCAACTTCCTGGGCAAATGAAACAGACAACATTGTGTAGTTCCCCTGATTCCATCTTGAGTAGAAATTGAATGATATAATATTTGTAGTTATAAACATTATATACAGTGCTGTTATATGTATACAGAGAAATTACGGTCTACAGAATTTCTCATTTTCCAAAATGAAAATATTTGTGCAGACCTAACTACCTGTGATCTTACTGGTGATGACGTCAATGGCTATACACGTTTCACGATGTCACCTCTACTGAGCAAGATACCTTCACTTCATTTCTCTTAAGGGTTTGCCTGAAAATCAAGTACATATTCCTTTTCCCAATGCATATTTATACATCAGTCAGGAATACTAAAACTACCTTCAACGCCTCATCGTGCTGCACTCCAGTGATTGAATCAATTGTTTACTGCTCTCATTGAAAATACGTAATTTTGTAGCTAACGATATGTTCTTTGTATATAATGTGCAGTTATAATCGAAATGTACTGAGTGAAAATGTGAAAAGTTTTAGTGAAAATTTGAAAAAGCTTTAGTGAAAATGTGAAAAAGCTTTAGTGAAAATGTGAAAAAGCTTTAGTGAAAATGTGATAAAGCACTAGTGAAAATGTTATTAAGCTTCAGTGATAATGACTTTTATTTTCTATAATAGGTTTATTTTCTACATATCATGGGACTTCCATTAACTAATCTCTGGTTATATCTTTTGTTTCGTGAGATTATGATAAATTCCTTGATAGAATTATTCAAATACGGTGAGAATTTTAAGCGTATAGGTATTTACAGTATGACCCCTTTCTAGTGTAGATGTATTAACCGGTCGTTTAATTGTGTCCTAACTCTTGGTTTTACGGCTGAGATAGGAATGAGCTTCCATTAATATATCACTTTCAGTTTCAAACATCAAATTGAATAGAATCCTAGTGAGCTCTAGGAAATCACGAATTTTATGCTCCCGATAATAAAATTGTGTGATGGTCCATCAATTTGATCTGAACACGATCGCCTTTTATCTAAGAATATTTCATTTGTGCGATTTTTTCATATTTCATTACAGAGTTATGACCCATAAACGTCAGAATGGTCAGCGTAAATCAGTCAAGTGACCATCTCGGCCACCTCTACATTTTATCAGATCAACACCTCCTTGACCACCACACTATCGTGTAATTGTCCAATGACCACTGACCTACCGAAGCTCTAACGAACCCGCAACCTACTCACGTGCATGGATGTGCATTACTGGACATTTCGTGCTTTATCTTTCTTAAGACGCTTGTTTAGATTGGCGTTCGGAAAGTGTCAAGTTTTATTAATATATATAAAAGTGCCAACATTACTGGTAAGGGAATTAACAGTTAAAGTAAAAATGGGCGGACATAATGTCATCCACACCTCCTGACGGGTCACCCATAGACGGAAAAGGTTGTCTGGCCGACAGTCCGGTAGTCTAAATGATTTCTGATAACAATCTTGGACCTGTGATACAAACGTCATTAGCGTAATGACAAAGTAATGCGATAGTAAGATAGTAATACCTTGTTATAAAATATTGAAACGAATCAAAGAACAAAACACGTGTTATACCACATGTAAACATGAGCTTTATAGCTATACATGGAGATGACATCCGGATTGGATCCGGAGTTAAAGTGCACAACATGTTGATAAACAAGAGAATGTCAAGTCAACAGAACCATAATTCGAACTCAAAATCGATAAAACTTGGGCAAGAAATGAACAAAATAAAGATTTACGTGGAGACTCGTGAAAAACACAAAGGGAATGAGATCAGGTGTTCCGAAAGGGTTATCATCTTCTTCTTTTCAACGAATCCAAGTAGTGTCACGTCCTCACATCGAGAACTCGGGTAGAGACAAAAACACAAGGCACACTAAAGAGCATAATGAAAAGCATGGACCTTCATATCACACAAAGAAATAGCATACGTCCCGGCGAGATTCTGATGGCTACTGTAAAACTTGACCATAGTCTTCATCAACTGTCATCTTTGGAAAGTTTGTCCGTCAGCAGTAGACATCTATCATAATGCAATTCAATAAAACTGGAATTAATGGAGGTATTTAACGCTCGTATGAATTACTGTAGCTGTTTTATGTTAGGTTGAATTACTGTAGCTGTATTATGTTAGGTTGAATTACTGTAGCTGTTTTATGTTAGGATGAATTACTGTAGCTGTTTTATGTTAGGTTGAATTACTGTAGCTGTTTTATGTTAGGTTGAATTACTGTAGCTGTTT
>JAUMHH010156078.1:0-18385 GCA_032359455.1 Chlamys rubida | reverse complement strand
GTACAGTCCTAGTGTTCCTGTACTTGATGGTAAAGTCCTAGTGTTCCTATACTTGATGGTACAGTCCTAGTGTTCCTGTACTTGATGGTAAAGTCCTAGTGTTCCTATACTTGATGGTACAGTCCTAGTGTTCCTGTACTTGATGGTAAAGTCCTAGTGTTCCTATACTTGATGGTACAGTCCTAGTGTTCCTATACTTGATGGAACAGTCCTAGTGTTCCTGTACTTGATGGTACAATCCTAAAATTCCTATACTTTGTGGTACTGTCACTGAATTTGGGTTTTTCTGGAGCCTCAAGCTTTATGTGTAACTGTAAAACCTTTCCTCTAGAGGAATAGCTGATTATACAATCCAGATTATACATTTTGGTAAGGGTCTGACTTCAAGGAAGAAAATACCTTTAGCTAGATTCTAATTGCTAGAAATATTCTGCTATAAAGGTATACTTTATTTGGGTTCCTGCTATAAAATCTCATCTTATCTGGGATTTATCTGGAATATGTTTTTGAATTATATTCTTTGTCTAAATTGGAAGTGATTATTCACAAAATTGGAACAATAGCTAATTTGCAAAATATTGATAAATGTGCATTGAATAATATGATAAAAGAGTTCATCACTGAAATGTTAGAGGCCGTAACTATGTGTAAGATAATTCACAGGACAAAGAAATGTTCAAAAAAGAGGAATAAATGTGATATGTAAGTAGGTCATGATCTGTTTCTGTTGTTAGAAAACAATAAATATGTTCTTCCTACAGCGATATCTTTTTCATCAGTAAGTTTTCATGCAGCAGGTTGTCATCTTGCTATCAAGTAACAAGGATATTTCATGGCCCTCCTATGTCATAAAACATCATCTATATATTGTCTATTGTGACATATGGTGGTTAGAATGTCAGCTGGGGACTCCATTTGGCCTCTGTCTTACAATAACATCCCACCTTTAATGTGAGGTGCAGTTTAATTGATGCCATGATATATTGATTAGAAGAGTGATATTGAGTGTACACATTACAAATTACCTCCACTGTCATAAGACCAGAGTCAGAATCGAAAAAAAATTCAAGGTTGATTACTGCAAAAGATGTTTGGAGTGGCCTCAACGTTTGAACCTTATGTCTGTTTGAACTGCGTTACATTAGTATATTACACAATATAACACATACAATTGCAAAACAGAAGCATACAGTGGTAACGATACAAACGGGTGGGGTAGCTGAGGCATGCCTGTGTTGGATAAACTCCAATTCCTTTTCTGACGTACTACAACGTTACTTTATCATAAAATCATTGTGTCTATATGAAACTCTACACTCGTAAAAGTAATCATACCTGGTTCAGATCATGTTCGCCGCGGTAGGCGTCAGTGCCTTCGTAGTACCGTCCCTACCTAAGAATTCTCTATAGCGATCGACGTATTTCCTTAGTTGCTGATCATATAACGTCACTTTAAATAGGATTTTGGAGAAGTTATCTATCTACATGTTTGTGTTGATTGTTCCTTATTTGGGTCAGATTGCAATTAATATGCCATGCCTGTATTTCACAAAGAATTTATTATATTATCAGGGGTCCTGTATCCTTATTTATAAATTCCGTACCTTTATGAATAATTACACAAAATCAGCTGGAGAACTATTTTATGACCTTGCTAATTGTTGAATCCCCCTTGAAAGTATAAGATATAATGCAATTACCACAATATGAGTATATAAGTATTGCACTGTTACAGAATCTAATTACTCTAAGCAAACATATAAGAATAAATTATTTTCTTTGAGAAACAAAAATGATCATTAATATTACTGATAAAATTTTGGGAGTCTGTTGATAGAAAGGAATAAGTAACGATTGAATCTTTGAAAGTCTGTACTTGAGCCTGAAGATAAACTCTTTAAGTTCCAACTGCTGTGGAAAATGTTGGAGACTGGAGCGAGCATAAAAAATAATGGTATTGATAATGTCTTCAGGTTCATGTCAATTACATGTAATTTCGGAGCATAAGATGAAAAACAAGACATACGAAGAAAAAGGTGTCCTACAAATTTTCCACACAAGAGTTATCAATACTTCTGAGTACTATGTAATTCACTAATGATGAAGTAGAGATCTGAACAGTTATAATGAATGTTTGTTTTAAAGTTTGCCTCTGTTACTCCATTGTAGGTCAGCTGCCCCAATTCATGGCTTCATGATCCTGAACCGCCTGGGCCTCAAGAATCTCATTGAACCAATCAGCAAGGAGCTAGAGTTTCAGCAGCAGGACCCATTCCTCCTCTACAGGAATGCCAAAGGTGGGTGTGGCCATGTGTGTGTGGTGGTGGTGGGGAGGGTATCGGTGTAGGCTGTCTAAGGTGGGTGGGACAACAGGAAGGGCTGACTAAGGTGGGTCTCGTGGTAAGGTGGGTGTGGTGGTAAGGTGGGTGTGGTGGTAAGGTGGGTGTGGTGGTAAGGTGGGTGTGATGGTAAGGTGGGTGTGGTGGTAAGGTGGGTGTGATGGTAAAGTGGGTGTGGTGGTAAGGTGGGTTTGGCAACAAGAAGGGCTGTCTAAGGAGGGTTTGGTGGTAAGGTGGGTGTGGCAACAAGAAGGGCTGTCTAAGGTGGGTTATCATGGTGGTAAGGTTGGTGTGGCAACAGGAACTGCTGTCTAAGGTGGGTGTTGTGCTAAGGTGGGTGTGATGGTAAAGTGGGTGTGGTGGTAAGGTGGGTTTGGCAACAGGAAGGGCTGTCTAAGGTGGGTGTGGTGGTAAGGTTGGTGTGGCAACAGGAAGGTCTGTCTAAGGTGGGTCTGGTGGTAAGGCAAGTGTGGCAACAGGAAGTGCTGTCTAAGGTGGATATGGTGGTAAGTGGATGTGGCAACAGGAAGGGCTGTCTAAGGTGGCTGGTAGTAATGTGGGTGTGGGTGTGGCAACAGGAAGGGCTGTCTAAGGTGGGTCTGGTGGTAAGGTGGGTATGGTGGTAAGGTGGATATGGTGGTAAGGTGGGTGTGGCAGCAGGAAGGGCTGTCTAAGGTGGCTGGTGGTAATGTGGGTGTGGGTGTGGCAACAGGAAGGGCCATCTAAGATAGGTTTTGTGGTATGTTGGGTAGGGAAGAGGAAGGGTTGTCGAAGGTGGGTGTGGTTGGTGGTTAAATGGGTTTGGCAGCAAAAGGGGATGCAGCAGCAGGAAGGGCTATCTGAGGTGGGTGTGACTGTAAGGTTTGTGTGGCCACAGGAAGGGCTATTCAAGGTGGGTGTGGCAGCAGGAAGGGGCTGTTTTGAGCTATATTTAGTAAATATGATGGGAGAACAATATAACTTGGGCATGAGCACAGTCAGTTGGATGTAGAGATGTTGTCTTTAGTTTGTCAATATGAGGGAAGCCGTCTCTCTTGTCAATCGAAGCCATCGGTAGCCAAAAGTGGGTGTGGTCATGAAGGCAGTTTTTATAATTGATTGTACATGTATGTTTTATGCAAGACATGAAAAAGTTCATAAATGTGTGATATGATCACTAAATGGTTCAAGTTCTAGAGAATATTTTGTAGTATTTAAAGCAGATGTAGTGAGATTTGATTGAAATTGACTTTGTATATAACACGTATCAAGTGTAGGGGTGGTCAAAGTTTGATGAGATATAGTGTGTGGCACCACTGAGAACAACCACACAATCCTGTCTACATGTATTTATTGAGTAGTCTGGGTGGCACATTGTCTTGTGATAGAACGTGTGTTATAGTTCTGATATCAACCATACACACTTATGATGACATATGGGCCATGACCAGTAAACTGAGCCTACACGCCTTTCTTCATTCACGGGAATTATTTTGGTGAGACATAGAATGATGCAGCACCAACTGATCTTCCTTAAAAGACGTAAGACAGTTCAACCAGCTTTACAGGTACAAGTGTAGCAATTATAGATAGGCGAGAGAAACAGGTTGTACGTGTCACAGATATGGCTGTAAAGCTGTGAGCTGTGTGACGTGTACTGTCTACCTGTGCTCATTGTAACACTGCTTTATTTATCTGACTCCTTGATAAAGTCTGCTCCTGTAACCCAAATACTCCTCAAACAAAGGCTAAAGGTAATGTTCATTAATGACATGAAATATTCATCTCAAAAGCATCGCAACAACATGTTGTAAAATCTGTACAAGTTTCACCGGAGTTACAGTTACATCTTGTTCTAAGCTCACCTGGCTCCAAGTGCCTGTGAGCTTATGTGATGCTGCAGTGTCTGTCTTCCATCCATCTGTCCATCAACTTTTTTCTTTGAACAACTTCTTGAAAGCTGAAAGATCCAGGGTCCTGATATTTGGCCATAAAGTACCTGGGATGGAGTTCTATAAAGTTTCCTTAACTAAATGACCTTCACTTGCATTCAAGGCCAAATAGATCAAAGATGTGAAAAATGTCAAGCAATAGTTCCAGAGATGATACATAACTATACCATGTACTGTATTATATAGCAAACATTGTGTTTATTACAACTTTGAGTCTGTCCTGGGTTAAATGTTAAGGATCCCCGCCCCAACGCACTTTGTCTTTTTTCTATGTACAGTAATCTCCCCTTAAAATCCGCCCGGATGTAACTGTAGATCTTTTCGGCCAGGACTCTTCATATGACCAGCTAGCTCAATCAATTAGTAACCTGTAGTCCTATGACCAGCTAGCTCAATCAATTAGTAACCTGTAGTCCTATGACCAGCCAGCTCAATCATTTAGTAACCTGTAGTCCTATGACCAGCTAGCTCAATCAATTAGTAACCTGTAGTCCTATGACCAGCTAGCTCAATCAATTAGTAACCTGAAGTCCCAGGTTTGAATCCTGGTTGCCATTTCTCTGCTTTCCTTGATGGACATTTTTTTTCGTTTCGTGCTCATTTGCATACAAAATAATTTTCTTACTAGCCTGGGTGATATCCAATGTCTCTTCATCCCTTTCTCAGTCTGACATCCCTGTAACTACCTGTCATTGACTTTTATACTCTAAAATTTCCAGTTTAGCTCTTTCAGACTGCAATGACTTCGACACCCAGTTTATAAAAGACCCTATAACCACAGATAATAATTTGTGAACCGCTCTTGAGAAGACCTACAAACTAGGTTGTGATAAAGCGGTATATAAGAACCTGTAATTATTATTATTATTATAATACACATGTAGCAGTTAGATCAGGAGCTTTACCACTAACCATGCTAGTTTTAAGTTTTCTTATACAAACTGCAAAGGTTCTCTTATTAAGGATCCCCGTACCACTGCCAAAACCTGTAACTTTGCTGGTTTTTCTGGCATGACTATACCTTTGATAAATCATTTCTGAAAGAAAACCAAGCCATGCAAGACTTTTTTTGAAATATTATAAAGATAAATAAACAAAATGTGATCAGCAACATTATTCCGAGTGTAAAACTGCAGGTAGGTTAGACCGGGGTTCGAACCCTTGACTACAGATTGTTATGCTGTCACTCTAGCCAATAAGCTACCTGGTCAAATGGAAGTGACCTGATCATGACACAACTGTGCTACAGTTTTATCTAACACAAAATAAAGGGGACGTTACTGTATATACGGAAAAAACCCACAGTACATTGGGACAGGGATCTTTAGACTAGATTAACCAAATCACTTCTTCAGCACTGGAAGAGACATTGTGTGCGTTTGTGGAGTTGAGATGGAGGTGGTGGCAGTTTCAGCCACCACAGAGACTGTAGCGATGACGGCAGATCTGGTCTGAAGTTGACACCACATCCCTAGGGACCCAGCACACATCACCTAACACGTCTGTCTACATACCTATAACTTGAGTTCTTCAATGGCCTGCATACCAATAACACCATTTCAAAAATTGATTCTTTTACATACGATTGTTTTTTTATTTTCGCATCTTTGTACCACGGCTGGACTTTTTCTCTTGGGTATTGTCTGAGAAGCGGAAAATGCTTGTGTAAGACATTTATTACTCCAAGGATTATGAGGGTGTGATTTTGATTAAGGGTGATATGAAGTTTTGCTCGGATTGTTCCAAATTAGGCAGTAGTAACAGTTATGTAGTTTGTTCTAGGGGATAGTTTGAGAAACCTACAATGCTTATGTATGCTATATGATAACGAGGTTTTTGAAGGGAGTGATTTTGATAAAGAGGATTTAACTCATTCATCCCTGAAGACACATTTGAACTATTCCAATTCAAAGGCTGGAATAGTTCATTATAAAATTTCAGGGGTGAATGAGTTAACAGTCTACTAGAGAACATCTGGGCTCTTATTGTGGTGTACTGTGTATTTTGTGTGCAAACTAGCTACCTGTTAGCAGTGTTGAATTATAAACACACTTGCAAAATAAAATAAACAGATTGACACTAATTATGTTCTTATTGCTATGTCTAGCTAATTTTGGACAAATTTAAAATTCAACGTAATAAGAGGGCACAACTTGCTCAAACAAGACTCCACCAATTTTCTCATAATCATATTAAAAAAATTACAATATCTAATGTTTAAAAATAACACCTTTTAACATTTTGTACCACAAAATTGTTGTTGTGTTCCCATAAATTATGTAAATTATTTTAATATGTATTAAAGTGAACTAAAGCTGTATTTACACAAAAAACAAGGCCAATATGATACTCCACACACACACAGTATAGAATTCTAATACCTCTATATCATTAGGCTACCCGGTACCTGGTTACGGATGCATGAATAATGTATTATCATCTACATAGCCATAAATGCCATACAGGCCCTAACTTGTCATATCAATATTAATGTTTTGGGTGGAACTTAATACTTCAGAGAAAACTTATACGAAAATTAACTGAGCACAATGCTTCTGTATACAGGATTTAACATCTCAACAAAACTAGGTACACACTAAAGATTTACAACATTTTTAAATCCAAATAATTAAGTTGAAAATTCCTGTAAATTCATCCAGACGAGAAAAAAAATTGAAATACATACTTCTACAGTACCAACATTGTAAAGTGTTTAAAATATGGAATGTATGGAAAGTTGTAAAATCCTGTCTCAAAAAATATCTAAACCACATTTTGTAGAGTCTGAAAAAATATGTAAACAAAACCTCGAAATGTCTGAAAACTGTGCACACCAAACTTTGAATGCATAGCATACATGTCTAAAAAATCTGTCTTAACAAAACATTGTAGAGTCTTTAAAACTGTCTAAACCAAATCTTACCTAGTTCCAAAAACTGTCTGAACATCAACTTGTATATAGACTGGAAACTATCAAATCGAAATCTTGTAAAGTTTATAAAAATTGACTATCATAAACCATACATAGCAAACTGGAAAACTATCTAAACCAAACCTTGTAGAGTGTAAAAAAAAAAATGTCTAAAAGAAACACAACTAAATCTGATAACTAATTAATTTTGTCAAGTACAGTTTTTACTTTTCCCCTGCTTAAATAGAAGGGATCAGAGAAATTAATCATTACATGGTAAAGAATGTGCTTTATAAGAAGATATTGATCTGCCCTATGACATGTGTCCGCTTCGTAATCAATAACCCCTTTGTGGTCGCTGTCTTCATTCCACACAAATACTGGTTTTATTGAAGATAATCCTTTGACTGATGGATATCTTATAGAATGCACTGTTGTAATATGTACCACCTTAGATCTAAGAGGTGGTATCATTTGTCTGAGTCAGAAGCCACACACAATATTGGTAGCGGCGATCTGTGACCAGGAAATGTGGCACCTTACCCGGTTCATTAGGTAACCACTTACATGGATAAGTTTGAAAAATAAATAAATGTGTACAGTCACGCTTTCCCCGGGACATCCATACCTCAGGTACATAAAACCTATATGTATAGGAGAAAAGTTCACATTCTCAGGAGATACAATTCAAAGATAAATTTCACTGACATCAAATTCTAGATAATAGAAACTAGGTTGACAGCGATAAGTCCATTCTTTGTCTTGTAACTGTGTCTGTTTAGTAGAAACAACACCTAATCTATAATGCACAAATCTATTCGTAAAATTCTGTGACTCTCTACAAAAGCAGTGTTGTATGTCGGATAACTCCCCCTCCCCCTCCCCCTCCCCACCAACGATGACATGATAAAGAAGAATAAGGTCCTTTATTGTAAGTGTTAATTGTCTTGAACGTACCGTTCCGTCAGTGAAAGAAATAGTTACCTCAGATTTCCCATGCGATATAAAATGATATTTTTTTTCACAGAAAGTTGTGCACACTTCTGACCCTGGCTTGTTAAAAGTAGTTTTCTCTTCTTCTCCATTGAAGATTAGAATGATTGTTGCTTACAGATTGTTATTAATATATATATATATAAATATTTCTTTGTCCTCCACATATGGAAGTATTGTGACAATGCATTCAGTTTACATTGTGACTGCTCAATAACCTGTCTACCTGTGTTATCATATAAAACAAATTACAGCAACGCAATTTCCTCCAAAAGTGGGCATAAATAGTTTTTTTTCTGTCAAAGATATGTAACTTAATACTGTAATGAAAGCAGACTGTAAATTTATAAAATTCAAACATTAATTTAAGAAAAATCCCCAGATGAAGTCAGATCCATTATTTACTACAAAGACCAAGTTGGACTTTGATTTACATGTACGTAAGATTCTATTTAAGTACAGGGAAAAGGGTTTAAATATATCATGTTTTCTAATACGCAGTGTCTATATATTGCTTGAGGGTGGTGACTTCCCCAACAAAAAACCTGAGTAATTGTCTCCACCATTATAAATAAAACTGGTTAATTACGGCCATTATGTGCCCAGGATATTTACATTTCAGGAAAATATGACAACTTGTAAAGAGAAACAGGAAATGAATATTCGGGGAAAAAATGAGAGCTTTCTGTCTGTCGTCTGGGTGGTGATACAAGGACTGAATAAAAAACCCATTATACATTTAAAATCAATCTGACAGAAAAAATAATCATCAAAAGTGAAGTCAGATAAACGATCAATTGCTGAAGTGCTAACTACTATTAATGGCAGAAGCTAGGTCACATCCCAAACCTATTACTGATACACAGTCAACAATTACCTCAGCAAAACAGGGTTTATTTACAGCTGCATGTCAAAGGAGTTAAGTCAGTACAGGTAATTTTGTTTATAGACATAATAAATAAGGAAGGGATTCAGATTATTACAACACTTTAAATAAGGTAAGAATGAGAGACAGGAAACTGATTTTTTTTTGTCCTGGATTATACACAGTTGGTATCTGACATGTCATTACAACATCACAGAGATCTGACTCTCAATGGGTATATAGCCCTACCTGTCACATATATACTCAAGCTTTACTGTATCCATGTATAATAACTGAGGTACATCACTTCTTTGTACCTGTCTAAACTGAACCGTACTGAACTCTTTACAACGAGAGTACAACGCTCTTTTCAGAGTTCACTCTTTACCGGAAGAAGAAGAAGAACCCTACACACAAAGAAATTTACTATTACCCACGTCACACAGAACACACAGTGAAATTTAACATTTCCCACATCACACAGAACTACCTGTCTAAACCGAACATTACAAACACACAGACACTTAAAATATAATTCCCACATCACACACAACTACCTGTCTAAACTGAACATTACAAGCACACAGACACTTAAAATATAATTCTCACACCACACAGAACTACCTGTCTAAATTGAACCCTATCCTACACACAGACAGAGACTTACCTGTCACAAGTCACACAGAAATACCTGTCTAAACAGAACCCTACACAAACAGAAATACCTGTCTAAACAGAACCATACACCGATAAAGAAACTTACTACTACCCACATCACACAGAACTCACAAAGAAACCTACCTTTTCCCATGTAACACACAACTACCTGTATAAACTGAACCCTCCAAACACACAGACACTTACCATACAATTCTCACATCACACAGAACTACCTGTCTAAACCGAACCCTACATTCACAGGAACTTGTATAAAGTATATCACTGACCTCCCACATCACAAAGCACTACCTGTATACTGACCCCTTAACACACATGGGAATTAGTGTAAAGGATAACATCTCCTGGGCCACTTCACACTACCTGTCTAAAAATCATAGAAACTCACAGAAACTTGTGCAAAATATACCATCACTCAAGGGCATAAATTAACACCTGTCTAAACCAAACCCTTATACAACAGCTAAACATCTATAAAGTATGTTGTCACCTTGTCACACTACACAATCTTTACAATGCAAAGTAAGTAATACTATAAACTATGCAATACACTAGAACCTCACAAGTCAGGAATCCAGATTGATATCTGGAGAAATTACAGATGCTTATTAGTTAACTAGATAGGATAACTTTTTCTTTCAAATTGATTGTTTTGCATAGAAACCAATTAATCTAGATTAACAAGCTTTTATTCCACTGTAAATATAATTTGTGAACAAGAGAAATATGCTAATTGAATTAGCAACACTTCGAGATGAAAAGATCTTTATTGATTTGCTTATCTTCTTTGTCAGTCAATCGTAATAATGACACTAAAATCAGTTGAGTAGTGGCTGTCTCGTGTCTATAAACATACAAATCTATAAACACAGGGTTATTGAGTTTGGGTAATAATATTACCATCTGTATACTTCACAAGCACACCACATAAATCTTACCTTCATCTCATTCAAATCATAATGCTACCATAATTCACTGAGTATTTCTTTTTAATAAAAGCAATCAAAATGATACAGGTATTTAAATGCATAAATATGGGCAGGTTCAGCATCCTGAATAATCCCACAGTTCTGCAGTTTCGGCTATAAGTTAGTAAAGCTACTGAACCATCCTGTGTCTCCTTTAGGTTAGAAATAACGATGTAAGTGATGTGTATCCATGCAAACACTGCTCCCAGTTTTCCACCATTCAATAGAATTCCCACACATGCTAGCACCCAAGTTTATATCTGGGTAGACTAATAAGATCTGAGGAAATGTTCCACTACATTAACAGCTAGTTATAGACCTATAGGAACTTCACAAAGCAATCTAACCTAGTGTTTGTAAAGTTGTCTACATACCCTAACAAAATTAAAGAATAGAAAATTGCTATAATATCCAGGACACAACTCTAAACTCTTGGGCTATAATCAGGAACTAAAATATGTTTACATCTTAGCAAGAATGCACTAATAATTGACACATGTATGCAGATATGAATGTGTATTTTTCTTTGTTTTTACCTATTTTATGAAACAAAAAAGCACTTACAAAACCTGTCTAATTGGGCAAACAGGAAGCTTCTTATTATCTCTACTGATGGAAAACATGCCACTTCCTTACATCCGACCCCCCAACCCTCCCTATAAATGCAGCCGATTCTTGTAGGCATATGGCCATGGCAACCATATAACTCTCTAATGAGATGGGCCTCAATCATTACAGTAATAATTTCATTTGAGGATAATTTTTGTTACCATGGAAACAACTTTCATTAAAAGAGAAGGTTGGGAACATTCCTGAGTGGGATGCATGCAGGGACGGTAAGCCTTATAATATTGATCTAACCTGCCTATACAGTGGAATGATACACAGTATTTAATACACCACAACATCAGGTAATGATGGTCGTTATTCCGCATCCCAGGTAATTACAGCTGGTAAAATACATTCACTACTCCATGTAAACAAGCCTAAACCAAAAACCTAATTGATACTGTGATAAAATATATATAACAGTGTGTTAAATACCTATAATCGTTTAAGGCTATAGCTACTGTATACCTTCAGTAATGTAAACAGAGTGTGTGTCACTTCAACATACATCTGACACCAGGGGATTACAACACCGCTATTTTTGTACCCCAGGGAGAGATGTCTGTCTGACCTAGTGTTGAAGTCATCCTGTATATTTACCTGGCTCTGTTCAAACAAAATATTACTTTCTATAAAAGGAAAGAAGTGGAAATATTTTTATCTTCATGCTAGCAAATACACATTTCCAGTCTACAAGCTGTCACTGTCTTTAAGAAGAAAAGTCTGAAGTGTACCCTCACATATCACATAGCTGTCTATATAATAATATACAAAGTACCTATTTATGTCTATAATATCTATATTTTGTATGTAAATATAAGTCTATGTGCAGTCTGCATACCTATGTCAAAGATTATACGTTATCATTTTATGATAAAACCCTAGAAAGGACTTGACCCTATCCAAAACACTACAAAAGCCTGACTGGCTTACTAAGGGCTCCCTCAAACCACAAAAATGTTAAGGTATTGCATTGATGTTACAGGTAAACATTGTACGGGTATATTTGTCTAAAACCTAGTCATCAGGTATACACCCTTCACATACCCAAAGTACTGGCAAAATAGTCGGTCACAGAGTACATAATTGTGTACATGATAAAACACAATTAAACTGATAAAGGTGCTCTGTTGCTGATACAGAAACTGTTTGAGTACTAATACTGGGAAATGTATGCGTAATTTGATTGATTTTACCACGGACTTAGATAGTCTAATTCCGTGATTTGACACTATATTGCTGATAAGCTACATATGAAACACAGAAATCATTATAAATATGATTTTATTAGAATGATGTGTTATTAATATAACCACAGACGTTGATTATCTAATTCCGTGGTAAAACTGATGTCGTTATAGTGTTGTCTGCTCATTGCAGTAAAAAAAAAAATCCTTCTGTTTAGACTCGTTTGTCAGTTCATTGGTTCGATATGATGCTACCTGGGTCTGCTGTTAGCTGTCACAGAGAAATGATAAGTCTTGTTGAGTAAAAAGATATATTTGTTTACCATAGTGCTACCTAGACCAATAAAGACCAGTGTGTTGTGTAGGTAGTGGTGTAGATAAATGTGACTTACCTGAGGAACTCCTGGAGACAGATGTCACAGAAGGTGTGGCCGCACGAGGACACCCTGACAGCCTCCCTCACCGGCAGACGACACAGGGGACAGACACACTTTCTCCGGGGGCGGTCCACAAATGTCCATGTGTAGCCCGGCATTATACACCACCATAAGTAAGATATATATGTACACACGGCGGCGGTCGGCGGGCCGTCTGCTCGCTCCCACCATGTGCGCCTGTTTACCTCGCGCTGTTCGCGGGACAGATGGATATGCTTATGATTGTTTCCGGGTCATGTGGCACGCGTCAAATTGCCATAGTTTTACCTAACATTAGCTGTGTGTAAAACTTGTAAAGGCAACGTGCGCGCCACCCAGTTTCATATCAGTTTTTCTTTCCTTAATTTCAGATACATTTTTACTCACAATAAATATGTCCATGATTATAAAATCTGAAAAAGGTTTATAGACAATGACAAATATCGACATTGCGTCACCTAATATCGTTTATATGATAATCATTTCCGGTTTACCAAAACTTGTACGGTATGAATTGTTCGTGAAATTTCAGTAAATAAGAATAGTTAGGCTAACGACTAAAGTACTGAAATAACACGAATAATAGCGTTGTCCTCTTCTTGTCATCTACGAGGCTCATCAGCCTCGATATCTTATTCCGATTGTTCGTCGCTTACATCACGGAATTATAGATGCTATCTAAGTCCGTGCTTACCTGTATCTTTCCATATTTTCTGTACAACCATGGAATTTGTTTGTGGTTTTAAGTGACCGAAAATTTCTTTAAAACGAAAATGTAAGTATAAGCACGAGTTGTGTAGGTTATTCAACTTTACCTATTCTTAATTCCTAAATCCTGAAATTTAATGTTGACTCCGATTTATAAGCCTTAGGCTTGCTTTTAGATTGATTACTTCCGGTGACGCATACATCCTAGAAGGTACTTTACGACTTTGATTATAAATGGAAACAAATTGCTTTAAATAAAAATTGAATCATAAAAAAAAATATAATTATAAGTTATAGCGCGAAACCAACAGTAGCTGGACGTTGCTGTCTGATTTGTACACTCACGGACTTAGATCTTATCTAATTCCGTGGTACAATTGACAATCCACAATACATGTATACTTCTCATCACAGGTCTATCAGTCTATATCCTTATGATTCACATGTAACTGAGAAAATGTACCACTCTGACAGACACTCTAAAAATGCTATAACATTTTACTAGAAGTTGACCAAATTTGCGTATTCCTGATGAGGTAAAATACAATGTAAAAAATGTATAGCACATTTCCAATATTTATAGTATCTTACAGTCATATCTAGGGGGTATTAGGATAAGGAGATTCCTAATCACTTCCATTTGTGGAGTTTAAAGTTTTAAAAACCTTGTAGAAAACCTTAGGCTTTTTGGACAGTTTCATCCCAATTTGGAAATCCCGAGGGCGGGCCCTGTTTTCCATGTCATACAATCTTGGTGCATGAGTTTTTCTCATTCCATGAAAAGACGATTTCACTTTATGCACTTCGAAAATATCAACTTTTACCCTATGTTCTTGATTGTCTAAACGGAGGATTGCTTCGAACCTAAAGTTAGACATTCCAGAATGTCTCCCCGAGGATTGATATTTCTCCGACATACCCTCACGGTTGGATGCTTCTCTCTTCCCCGATATTTTAATATCTATGTTTGAACAGATTTAAGATAGACCTTTCTTTTTCCATCAAACTCAACAACAATATGCCTGTGAAGTGTAGGAAAGGAAACTTTCTAGCGTAATATAAGCCAAAACTGGTATGGGTGTCCCGATTTGGGTAACCATGACTATATATCCGGTTCTATTTATAGAACCACGCGCCGGAAATATCAACTTGTTACCACAGTTTGCAAAAGGACAACTTAGTTACTCTTGAAAATACCACTTTGGTATAACAAAAACATATGTATTGGAAGAAAAACATTTTTTTACAGGGATTGGTATACGAAAGGCGTGGTTAACATATCTGATGTTTTAAAATATGCTTCTGTAGGTTCTTTTTATACCCTTAACGAGTTTTCACTTAAATATCAGATTGTGACAAATTTTCTGCAGTACCACAGCTTCACATCTTCAATAAAGGGGTTTATCTCAGCTTATGATCTAACTAAATCCAACATAGTTGCCCCCTTTATACCAGTAAACATACAACCTTTTTTCAAGTATGCCAGAGGTTCGAAAATGTTTTATAATGATTTGATTAGGAATAATGCAATACCAACTGGTAAAATGAAATGCAACCAAATCTTTGATGATATTATTGATACAGAGTGGGCAAAAAATTTCAAAATTCCTTTCCAAGCTTCAAAAAATACATAATTTGTGGGAATGTAATGAAGTACAGAATTTACTACAAAGTTTTGAAATGCTATTACAGGCATTAATTATTCCTTTTTCAATAATCAAAAAATCTTTTTTCTTCGGATTGCTATCTTTTAATCATCCTTCTGTCAACAGGGTTGATAATGAAATTATCATTATTATCAAGCAGTACCTATACAGAATAAGGTGTTTACACAATTCTTTACATATAAATTCATTAATTAACATAATTTCAAAAATATATTGCAACTGGTAAGGGCGACTCTGCGAAGGAAAACTTTGATATAGAATGGCGTAAATGGAAAAAGTTAATTGATTTATAATATAGAGTACTCTTGTTGTTTTTTTGTTTGTAAATTACTATTATTAGTACCAGTGTTATTGTTATTTATATATCAAGTAGGCTTCTCCCAGCCCTTGGCAAATTTGAAAATATTATGTCTTGTCTACCTCCCAAACTTTTCTTCCACTTTCTTTCTATTTTGTTTCTCTTTTTCTTTTCTTTTCTTTAAACGACTTTAATTCTTCCTACATTCTATTGTCTGTCCAGCCAATAAAGTGCAATGTACATTTATGTAAATCTGACCTTATTTATCACTGCAGATATACAATAGACAATTTATTGTTTATTTGTTTTGTTACTGCTCCCTCAACTTTATGTTTATGATGTCGGATGTGAGAGTCATGTGAAATGTGAAAGCTAGTGATCAAAATATAATGTGTAGGAATGATGAGATATAGAGTATGGATGACATGCGGTAATGAATGATGCTGATGAGGATGTGATGAAATCATGCCTTGTATATTTATTTGTTCTTGTTTTCTTGATAATAACAGTGAGGATGATGATCACATGTACATGATGCGAGTATTTATGGTAATGACCAGTGTTGATTTGTATTTTTTCTCTGTATTAGTATGATGAATCGAAAATGAAAGGAAGTATATTGAATGATATTGCTTTGATGATGATAATGATGATGATGATGATGATGATGATGATGATGATGCATGTCTGTGAGATGTGTTGGTAGTGAGGCTATTGTTTATGATGGATGATGCTTGATGAATGATGATTATAATATCTGCTAATTTGATGAAGATGTATATTGCATATAAAAATGGAATTAAAAAACAAATTACAAAAAAAAGAAAATTGTTCTCACGACAAACTCTGAAAATATTGTATGCTTTACTGTTTATCATCTATATACTACTACGTTATATATTTCTTCATTTACAAAGTTAAATAGACACCAAATGTACCAAATGACTTTGTTTATGACGGACTATTTTCCTATACGGATCGCTCTTGTGTGGAAACTATTGACGGTTTTTGACGTCACCTGTCGCGAGCAGACATGCTTTTTTGAGAAAATCCGTTCTCAATTACTTCTCAAGTTCTTTTCAAGTCGTGCCCAAGTCGTTCACAACTTATTTTTGAGTATTCCCATACTGACAATATATGACGATGAATAAAGTAGTAAATAGGTGATAAAATATGCACCGCGTAACCCGTAACATTATCAGGCATTGTTTAAAGTGCATTCTAGTACTCGAGGGTAATTCTAGTACTCGAGGGTTATTCCAGTACTCTAGGGTTATTCCAGTACTCGAGGGTTATTCTAGTACTCGAGGGTTATTCCAGTACTCGAGGGTTATTCCAGTCCTCGAGGGTTTGTCGAAACGTTTGGTGTATGTTATGTGATCGATTAAAAACGGTTTATGGTATCTTGATGTTTTTTGACATGACACTAAAGTAAAGCGATACATTGATCTAAATTATATATCCTTCATTGTTAGAGATGGTGGACGGAATAGCTACCGACTTTCAAATTATCAAGTTTTACTGCGCTAACTTAGTCGTCTCAACAAAAATGTCACACATATCGAAACAATCATAAATCACCGTTATGGTTTTGAGAATAATAGTGATGTTACTAAAAGCTTCAAAACGATATTAAATCGAACCATAGTTCCATGACAGGTTTAAACAATGATACCTGACGTTTTACTGTTACCGGCCATTACAATACACCTCTGACATTGATGGTTTATGTTTCATCAGTAATGTCTTAACTTTGTTTTACTCTCTGCATCGTCCTAATATTCCATATGTGTTTCTTTACTTTACATTTCTAGTGATTATTTATTATACCAAATAGTGATAGGAATTGTGAAAATCGGTTAAATAGTTTGTTCACAATCTCAATTTAAGCCAAAATGCCATTTAAGAGTCAATTATCTCGTAATTTTGAAGTTAGGTCACGTATCCCTTGGTTAACAGCAGAGAAGCAAAGTTGACCAATGCTTTAAGCACGTGTCTGTTACATGGGTATATAATGCATTTTAGTAAGTTATACAGTTGATATGGTTTCAGATGAATAAAGGTAAGATTTAATCAGGAAAACTGTCAGTTTAGCCTCGTTTTGTCATGACACATACATGTCCCAGATACAATGTTTGGAGCGGAATCAAAACAGACGGAGTGCTGCCTACATATTGTTAGTTTACTGATTAAGTTGGGTTTATACCATAGTATCAATTCCAAAAATGTTCGTTCACTTTTTCTAATAGATATCGTAGGAGCATGTAGTCGTGTTGCCTAAATTTGGAGATAAACGACCAACAAAAGCAGAAAATTACACATAGTTCAAATATTTTAGAATCAAATGAGGTTCTTAGTAATTTTTCTTTTCCCAAACAATTTTCTTTTTTTTTTCTTTTTGAAAAACGATTTCCTAATGAAAAGCGTTGCACGTAACGTAAATTAACAAAGTTCAGTTTCCGATATTGTCCGGATGAGTTGCATTCTGTTACACCGTCAAACCAATATTGTCCGGATGAGTTGCATTCTGTTACACCGTCAAACCAATATTGTCTGGATGAGTCGCATTTTGTTACACCGTCAAACCAATATTGTCTGGATGAGTCGCATTTTGTTACACCGTCAAACCAATATTGTCCGGATGAGTTGCATTCTGTTACACCGTCAAACCAATATTGTCTGGATGAGTCGCATTTTGTTACACCGTCAAACCAATATTGTCTGGATGAGTCGCATTTTGTTACACCGTCAAACCAATATTGTCCGGATGAGTTGCATTCTGTTACACCGTCAAACCAATATTGTCTGGATGAGT
>JAUMHH010156067.1:0-18386 GCA_032359455.1 Chlamys rubida | reverse complement strand
TTGCGTTCATGGTCTAATGAACTGCATTTCTGCTGGTAATGTTCATCTAGTGGGTCGCAGCGCAAATGTAAATATATGTACATGTACGCCAATCATGGAAAAATATGTCTGAAATTTGATTGCATATTCCAAATCAATTTTAGTTATATTCAATCTCACATGGATCAAACGTGTATATTTACAATCGAATTGCATTGCCATCAAATATCCCTTCCACATTCAGATGGAATTCATGTCGGCTATGAATGCCATGTCCCCATTGTTGACGTTATCATTATCATGACGCTACAGTTGGTACATTTTATACACCTGGCCCTAGACAGGTGGCTGTTCTATTCATTGAACAAGCATTATATGTAACAATAAATGCATTATTTGAACTGAAGGCTGAAAAATAATGAGTTGTTTTTTCTATGAGATAAACAGATTCCAAAAATGGTAGATATAAGTATCAATTCCCTTTGAATGCCAACTAAAAGCATTTCAGTGCTAAAATAACCTCTTGCCTACTGGCCCTAGAAGTCATAGATTAGTTCATAAAATGAATATTATTTTCCTGCAAAGATTAATACGATGTGGAGAAATCTTATTTAGCCTGTAGTAGTGTAAGCTTGCTTACTCTCAATTTCCTTTAAATAGATTTATTCATGATAACATGATCAATGAAGGTCACAAATATGACGTGTTTGCAAAAAGCATTAAATAGCAGGTGAGTGATACATTTGTGCCAGTTATTTGCCTATTGTTGAAACCAATATGTTATATGTTCGACGGTGAGGTTATTATTAAACATGTGTTAAAGATAGAACGACCATTCGATTTCAACTGCGCCATTCGTATCCAAGAACCTGGGGGATATTGTGTCAATGCATGCTACTACTGATCCGAAACAGTATAGTGTTACATTCGTTGGTAACCTTTTGCCATGAATAAAGCAAAATATTCTTATTTTTTTTTAATCTCTGATAGAATAATTAACCATCTTCAGAGAGATTAGAATACTACAGATTGGCTTGTTCCAGTACTTGAAAGAACGAGCATATCACACCAGTAAAGCATTCCAAGATACAGATGACATAACCATGTTCTGGTGTATACATGGACATACAAGACTGAATGGAGCAGCTATCCTAATTTTTGTAAGGAATGTTCGCCGTCGGTCACCCACTACGATAGTTAAGGTGAGGATAAGGTAAGAGTTCCTCGTTTATACTGCCACTACAACTGTTACCTGAAAGTCGAAAGCTAGATCGATGTCAAGAGAGGTGTAAAATACCACTGTTTAAACGTTTCAGTGCAGATTTTAATTTTCTGATCGTGCTATTAACTACGTATACGCCTGTTTAAGTATATACATGCTCTTAAAATGTATGATTGTTGGTTGACAAGTGTTTGTTTTAAGATCCCGAGACAGAATTCATAAATAACACAGGACGCTGTATAACGGTTATTTGTTTTTACTATTACGTTTACACACATACTCAGTCAGCGGAAAATTGGGTAAAAGGAAACACATAAAATCGCATCCAGATTTGAATTTATTGTATATATTGCTATGTATGTCTGACCTATGTGTTTCCATTCAAATGGAGCACGCCGTTAGATGTTAACATGTGCAAGTAATTACCTTTATCGTGAAATTATCTGTTATAAACATGCATGGAATGATTTCATACGCCAACGATATTCTGTGTTATAATAAGGCTTGGTTTTCGGCATACCTTTGCTGCCCCTATTGAACTAGTTGTGGCAGTAGTTAAGCGCTTTGATCATGGGTCTAGGTTGTTCTACTTTTATTAACAGGTGGGTTACCAAGGTGATAATGTTTTATAACTAGTCTTCCGATAGAAATGGTTCCACCATAAACCGGTGTCGGGAGAGAATACGAATATTCAAAAGTCATTCTGTTAATTCTGTTTTGTGTCAATGGAATTGTTCCTCGGGCAATGCATGTGGTATTTCTGGGGTTAAGTCACATGTTGGCATTTTATCTCGAGTATTCCACAAGATGTACAGAAACCAGTTGGGTTCATCTGAAGAACCGTCACCACGAGGAGGACTTATTTCCTGTATTTTGTATCATTGTCAAGCGTGTTCGAGAGCAATGCAAACTCTTATTTTTGAGATTTAAAATGAAGAAATTTGCAAATACATGTATGTGAAACAAATTGAAAATATGTTTATGTTCATAATATTAAAACACAAATTCAATCCTTATTCTTTTATTATTTTTGGTCTATGTTAGAGTAATATTTACATGAACTAGTTAGATAGTCGACCGTTTGTAAACTTAAGACAACAATTCAGCAAGCGATGATCGCTAAAAAGCGAGCTATGCAACACCGGCACGAAACAGAGTGCACGGTGAACATCGGAGGTAAAAAGGCTATTTGTATTTTGGTTGTCTGTAATGTGAGATTTCAGATAAAGGTATGTCGATAACATTAGGTTTTGAACGCTTATATGATCAAGCTGTAGCTGATACACCATGTACAGATACACATTTCTATATGATGCATTAACTATTTGTGAAACATTACAATAACAGCAATAACTTTATCTCCTGTATGTAGACTAACAAAACCCTTATCAAGGCACTGCTCAAGATTTACCAAGAGGTTTTCCAAAACTTAAACTCAAGAGATTTTTTCAGAAGCTGTACAAAAGAACACTCCAGGAGTTGTCCAGAAGCTGTACAAAAGAACAATCCATGAGATGTCGAGAACCTGTATTTACGGACAATCCAAGAGTTGTCCAGAAGCTGTTATATGGAATTTTTTGGTTTCGATTTTTTTTTTTTATATCAAAATCATTGTCGATCCGAGACTTAAGAAACACTACTGTACATTATCTTATATCCATTGTGATCCCTATCTACGCCGCAACACACTCGTGGGATGAGCTAGTCTCCCAACAGGTTAATCAAC
The DNA here is from genome assembly GCA_032359455.1 of Chlamys rubida. Lineage (NCBI taxonomy): Eukaryota > Metazoa > Mollusca > Bivalvia > Pectinida > Pectinidae > Chlamys > Chlamys rubida. Next base: position 15,459 of record JAUMHH010156067.1, on the reverse strand, counting down.
ATCACAGCATACTTACATTATACTAGTAACATGTTTTCTATATCAGCTGTGTGTTCCTGTACTCACTGTGATATGTGTATGGTTATTAAACGATTCCTGCCAATGGTTAGTGTATGCGTTAATGTATGCGTTAATGTATGCGTTTATTTCCTAGTGTGTTCCATAATTAACAGATCCATTAGCATGTATTTAGTTTGATGTTTCAGACATTTAGCGAGTGAATTACTGAATCGACGTAAATAACATGCTCGCATAATTCTTGGTGATAAGATCAATGCAGCCGGGGATGAATGATGAATAATCTAACGATCTATCCTAGACAAAATACCCCAGTGCCAAGAACACCGACTCTAAACTAAATATCGATCAAAAAGGACTCAACATAAACGAAAGACAGTTTACGCACAGACCCTTGGAAAAAGTACAAGGAACACAAGCCCAGGTTGTTCTGGAAGGGTGGGCGTGTTTTGTGTCATCGACAACACCTGCCATGTAACTCTAGGTCAGTTCTAAGTAATGCCATGTCCCATTGTGAGAACAGGGTAGTGCCAACAAAACAGCAATGCACATAAATGAACATAGACAATTTTTTTTTATAAATTCATTTTAAGTACAACGAGAACAATATAACATTGAACAAATATATACGGATACACTATGTTTTCATATCCAATGAAACAAGATAACAACACGAACAGAAGAGTCAATGAAATAAAAGGGGAGATAACAAGAACGTCGACAAAGGTCGGAGCACAAACAGGTACTTTGGAGTGCATGTTCAATCTGTAAAATATGTCAACCCGTCATGACCATCGTGTCTAATCAGAAAACGTGGTAACTCATTAGTTTGATGATAAAAGCAAGAAAACAAGCATGTAAGGCAACCTAAGCCTACTATTTTAAACATACACCTACTTTATGACAGACACGGACTACGTTTCTGCGATTGTTTTGTTTCTGCTATTACAGTGATTTCTCGCCTACACATCAACTGGTGTCTTCAGCCGCATTTTAACTATTCAGTTAGATAAGGATAATGTGTGAAAATGTCATGCACGTTTTTTGAATCAACTTACTAAATTGTACTGTAAAACAAAATGTGTTCATTTTTTTGCATTTATTACGTTTGTTGCTTTATTCATCTCCTCTGTTCCTGCTGTTTTCTTTCCTTCAGTGTTGGTTTCTGCTCGGTTCCTGTTTGTGTCTCCAATCCTTTAGGTGTCTCCTTGATTCCTGTTTGTGTCTCCAATCCTTTAGGTGTCTCCTCGATTCCTGTTGCTGTCATTTCGAATCTGTTTTGAATCCTGATTTTGATATATATTGACGTGACAGTATGTACTGTCACCATGTTCACGTGGTGTTATATGTTTTCTGTTCTTTTACGTATAACACCACATCATTTTAAATACTGCGGTATACCAATAATGGCTAGGTGTGATTAAGTTAGAATCATATATCGTATTAATTTGTTAGTGTAGTGCATGACAAGGTAATCGAGAGAAAACTTAAACCAGAAATCTGTAAGATAAGAATTATATATCAGATTTGTTTCTTGGTCTCTCAGGTAGGTCGGTATTTCTCTTGTTGTTGCGAATTAATTCTCATCATGGTAAATAGATAAATAACGAGTTTTTAATAACAAAAAAATCACAGCCGTCTGAAGATATTGAAGAGCTTGCATGCTTCTGTTGCATCTGTTATTTCTTAAGCACATAATGACACTAAGTCGGAGTACCTCATGAAGGAACACACACGTAAATGTCTACATATTCTCTTCAGAAGATTGTTAAATTTAAAAAAAAAAAACTTTTTATATACAGTATTTACAAACAAAACAAAACATTTAATTCTCAGAGCAATTTATTTTAGATAGACGGGTTCCAATCAATTCCCTTAACACACGAGTTACCGGAGTTCTGATTTATTTACATAAACTTCATTGATACTTTTGATAAAGACACCCTAGTAATTTGATAAATCGTTCTTCGCATGGATAAACTGCTTTAAAGATTTATGCTGTAAAATATTTATTTCCATACAATCAGTTATTTTATTTCTACTTCGTTATCAACCTTGTATTCCTTTCTTTTCAAAATAACACATCTTGTCCCCCTTTATAGGTTATTAAATTCCAGCCATTATTTGAGTACAGAGATAAAAACAAGAGGAACCGGTGATTATTACTTACATACACAACCATTATATATACTTGACCGGTCTACTAGGACGAGAACAAAGGGCGGTACGAGGGTAGGTATTCATTAGTAAACGTTATCGATATCGTTACGTCGTCATTATTGGGCGCTTTACATCTCTTAAATGAGAAACAAACGAGCCCGCACACTAACACACCCTACTACAATACATCAATTCCGAAATAATCAGTACAGCCCGCTTCCTTTACTAGTATATCACATGTCAGCGTGTCCATTATTGGACTAGTATGGACATTGAATGAACGTTGGAGGACAGAGGTCTCTAGGTGAGGAAGAGAGGAACTTGTAATATATCGTTTGTTATCAATATTGATTTAACTCATATTCATGTTTTAATGTGCTAGTATCGATAACGCATCCTTGTCCGCAGTAAGGTTATAATCGATGTCGGAACAATTATTGCGCTATAACTAGTTTTCGGCTACTACATGTACATGTAGCTAACCAAAGGGCTAATGTCTAATAAGCAATAGTTTTTGTATTTTATGTTGAAATATTGTTTCATAATGACTATTTATCTCCTTGTTATGTGTTGTGATATGTAAGTGTTCATATTTCTGACTTGAAAAGGTGGTGGACTGCCTTGAAATTTTGAAAAAATCCTTTGTCTGCACTCTCGATATTACTTCTTTACTTATATATCGTATACAGCGAATACGATTTGGAACCACACAGACAAAATCGGCAAAATATTAAGGCTTGCAAACTTCTACATGACATGTACACGTATATGGAATGCACATCAGCGTCGGTTTCCAGAATTGCCATTAGTTTACACTAGTAAACAAATATTTACGATGTTCGAAATGTTTTAAAACAACGCAGAATATGTTTTTATGACAGTACCTCCATATTGGAGCTATGTTATAGAATGGTTCCCCTACCTTCATAACTTCCTTGGTACCAGTTGGCTTATATAACTCTAAAACTCAAAACAATTAGTGGTCTACATCTGTTTTACGCTCGTTATAACTTATCACCTGTCTCAGCATAAACTTTAATTTCAGAAAAGTATACTTCTCTGCCAAGAACAATGAAGTTTTAGTTATGTACGCATACAAAGTGTCCAAAGTATAGTTAGCTTGGCCATTTGTCAACTGCTGTTTGCTCAAATCATAATAAAGGGTGTAGGGTGGGGGAGAATCTTTAAATTAAAAAAAATGAAATCGTTATAACATTAAGCAAATGAAACTGTGAAATAGTCTTTAATAAAACATCAAAATGTTAAGAAAACTGAATATATGGATAACTTGGGGAAGCTAGCATATCTGTTCACAACAGTGTTGTCGCTGATGCGTATCTTTGGTGGAGGACTCCCGTTACTTACTCCGCTAGAAACCCCTTTACATCTCTAAACGCTAATCTATAGTCTCGAGTGGGGACCACAAGAGATGTTCCGTTGTCTGGAACTTCTTCCGAAAACATAAAAAAGCAGAATCAAACGTATTTCTTCAACCTTGGACCCTTCAACTCATCCTGGCTGGAGTGTTTTACTGATACTGACTGGTAATTCACACAATGCATAGTTTCAGGTTAACTGTACACAGCTAAACAAAAGAAATCAAAGTAGAAAAAGTATGTACAATAAAAATGCCAGATATACAAGGAAAAAGATTTTGGAGGAATTTAAACCACCTCCTCTATTTTATTTCACGGGATAAAAACACAGGTGTAACTTTAAATAAAACGAACATGTAAAAACATTTAGTTATCTTTTACATTATATAATTTGGTAAAAAAAACATGATGAGAAACTAATCACTACATTTTATATATACCTTGGAAGAGAAACGCAATACATTCTTTTCTTCAGTTATATCGGACGGAGTCCAACGTAAGGCCTGATTATCGAGTAATTAAAGACAGGGTCCTTGGCATAATTTGAAGCAAAGTAGCCAATATAGGGTTCGCTCGATTTGATTAAAAGCAATTAATCAAAATGTGTCACCCAATCCATCATGGCAACCATGATCACACAATTCCAATAGTAAACGAGTATACCGGACTACATTTCCGGATATGCGTTCAGCAGGTCATATTGGTTAGATCGTGTATAACGCAGCTTGATATCTATATAGCAGTGAGGCCGCAATGTTGGGTTAGAATCATCGCCGGTGTGTGATATCGTTATGCGCGTGTTAGCGTGCATGGCAATGCACGTAATGTACATGTACACATTCATCCGTCGATCGCCATTTGATCTCGAGCGAAAACATCGAAACATGGTTTATCTATCCTGTACGAAACTCTTTGAAGGTTAGCAGAATGGTACAAGATAAAAATCACCATCTCTTTTGCGAGAGAAGTCTGGAGAAAACGTCTCAATACAAACCTAAGGAAAGGATCTGCGCGTGCTTTATCGCGTCGTCTGCTATTTTGGTTAAGGGATGTACCTTCAAAAGTTTATCGAATCATTGACCCATCGAAATGGATAAAACAGGGAATCAGGAAAACAACTACTGATTTTCCTTCCGGTAATAAGTCATTTTAACTAGTTTATAATGGTGAGAATAACTGGAAAAGTTTTCTGAGAATGTGTTCAACAGATCATGCTGTAAAAGGCTGATTTAATACTTAAACTCATGAATAGAACGGGTCGTCTTGGTTCTGAAAACATGGTTTCTACAAAGCTGGTTATCACAGTACTGTCAATATTGTGAATATCGCCAATGTTAAATTGACGATAGGACAGCGGAGTTTTTTCTGGGCATTTCTCAAACAAGGACTTGAATTCTATAGGGTGTCTAGCTGACTGGAGCTTTAAATACTGCGATACTTGTGTCAGGATTGTATCGGATGTGTTTGAAAACTATAACATTGATATTGAAATGTCACCTTGTTATCACTTCGGCGGATCGAATTAAATAATACCTCAATACTGTGTGTAGTGTCGAAAAGTGGTTACTTTGAGGAGTGATATAAGTAATGGTTTTCTACAGGTGTCATTCATTCGATACATTTTAAGATGGAGAGGAAACACACGTGGAATTCGAATGTACTGCTGACGATTGTGATTCTTACCGGCACATGTCACTCAGGTAAAGTATCATTAGTCACACCCAATAATTCCTTCTTGTTATCAAAGCAAAGCATTGTTTCTTTGAAACGATTGTATGTATGCAATTCCCTTCCTGTAACAAATGGTGACATGGTCCTCTGTGTGGTGATAGGGAGTTTAGGCCTGGATTAAAGTGGTGTTCGGGAGTAAACTTATTTTGAAAGGAAGAGGGGATTTGTGTAGGAAGGGTTATTTACTGTATCTTTGCAATTATTACGGTCACCTTTTAGCTTCACGCTAGAGAAACTTGTTCCTCTAGTTCAATGGGCGGGAAGCTGGGAATCGCTGGTTCGATCCCGATGAAAAGCACACTATGTTTCTCCCCTTACAACATAACCAACAGTAGCGTATGTAAGTTGTTTGCCTGTTTTCTCATACAACTGAAATATACAACTCCGAGGCCATATGATGACTGTAATATCACATTCAATGCTTTTTAACTAATCACCCAGCATTGGGTTGACTCGTGAAAATCGCATTTGGATACTGCCATTTGTGAAGTTACAATCTAAAACTGTACTTCGAGTATTCTTAAACACAACCAATGTATAATTTACCTCTTTTTTTACGTGTCAGTCGAATTGCAGTTTTACTTGTTTTAATACGATGAAAAACAGTACAAGTAACGGTCCTATGTTCTGTGACAAGGATAACATCGGGTTGTTGACGTTGTTGTTTGTGCTGCTTTCCTTAATTCAAGGCTATGACTGATCAAATACAGCTTTGGGCGCCAAATGAAACAAATGCATTTATTTTTATAAGTTATGATAGTAATCAGATTGTTGTTTGGTTGTTTATTCGATTTTAACCAATACTTGACATTGTGTCACCATAAATAGTCCAACCTTGTTGATAAGTTTTAGATTTGTTATGAATCAACAAAGAATCGTACATGGATTAATACTTCATCATAACATTGTAATCAACAAGAATCGGAAAACATATTAACATATAACTATGCAGATAATCCATATATAACTGGCGCCATAGTATGCTGGCTTTGGTGTTTTGAAAGACCCCAAAATGGTGGAACTATGTTCAGAACTAAAGGAAATCAAACGTATGCTACATGGAAGGCTAGTAACTAGGCCTATTGTCGTGGTTATGAAAAATCAGAATGTCATATACAGTAGTTCGTTCTATGGAGTTTAATTAGCGTACATGTATGCACACATACGAGTTATTTCGTAAAAGTTCTCAATAAGATGGTAGCACATTAACACGAATTCATTCATAAATATGAAGTTTATTAATGAAACCTTGCGCAGTCTTAATCACGTGAGAAGCATCCAAAACGAATTAAAACTAGTTAAACATTTTGGCACATACACATGTACATGTAACACCGTTATCTAGTACGATGTGTCCGCATGTATTACCTTCCGTCTCCTTGTTAGTTAAAACAATGCTTCATCCAGAACGTTCACAAACTGACATTACATGTAACATATTATTTGTCACTGAAAGCTCATGTTAAGAATGACCTTCATTTTAACAGCGTATACGTATACGGTAGTATGAACGCAGTTGGCAGCGGACATATTATAGGGTGCGCGTTATATAAAATAATCTGTGAAGTTTTACTGATCGATCTTTCAATTGTCATGTTTGTTGTTATTTGTTTAGATGTGTGTCATGCAGTATAATAAGTATTTCAATTTAGGTCATAACTGATTGTAATACGACAGAAAAGTAATAACCAACAATAATAAGTAAATTTGTTGTTTTAATTAAGAAGATAAAATCGGTTAAGTAACCTAGATAACACAAAGACACGATTCATTACGTTAACGATAAGGCTTATTACCTTACAATGCCAAATTATTTTCTTTTGGAAAATACCACTTACACAATAATACACTGATCTAAGTTATCCGCACAGCTTTTAATCTATTTTTGTCAGAGAAGACCATAAAAGATAATCAAATAGTCCATGATTTGTGTGGAGGATCAACATTAAATTTAATAGTTTCATTGTAAGTGTGTTTTATCTTAACGGTAGATAAGCCTTGAACTAGATTCTCTACAGAGAGTTAGACCGTAAAATAGCTTTTATAATCATAAAAGAAAAAGCAGCAGAGTAAACAGTTTCAGATTTCATATTTAGAAACATTTATTTGGTTTTGTTGCCATTCTGTGTTCTTGAACCTGCTGAACGTATACTGTGAAGCTTTGTTCTCAGCCGCAATGTTGTTCTTACAGACTCGTGGGAATCAACGAAATAAGCTCTAGTGGGTGCTTTAAAACTACATGCTTTCTTCATGTCTGCATAAAATTTATTGAAATAAATGTCGTATGCTAATTTATTAGCCATACTTAGCCTAGTAGTTCTAAGACATTACCATCCACCGATATCTGGATATACCTTACACACAGGGAGTATATGCATATATATAAGTATTATCTTCTTATAAGTGAATTTAAAACATATCCCTTAACCTGTGGGCTTTTGATCATCCTAGAAACATACTCCGTTACTCAGGCTAGTAAAAGGTACACACTAAATGACCTTTGTACTCGCTAACCCCGACAGAGAGTATTCCTACTCGGTTACCTTCAGGTCGTGTCTGGTGAGACGTGTACACATATCGTAAATGTTTCGTGGTCTGGAAATGTGAGCATGTTGTCGAGTGATATTAGCACTTTTGCAGCACACAATGGACTTACGGAGAAAACGTACCAAAAACTTACCACTGTTAAACTGAGAAACGCCGAGTCACTTGAGAATACCAGTGAGTGTCGCCGTGTCAGGGTCATTAGTAACAGCAATTACATTGTACAAAATGTATGTACGTGTAATGTAATGGTAATTCCTGTGATCCTCTAAAAATACAAAGGAAGACCCCCCCCCACACCTCATAATTTTTTGATAATTAGTCAAAATATCTCGTTAAGCGTAGCAAAGCGCGAAAATAGTTCGCTCTGAACTAGAAGAATTTTAAAGAGAGATCTTTAAACATGAAAAATAGTTTTAGCCATGAAGTGCCCAAGTATTCTGTCGCTGAAGATCCACTGCTCAAGACAGCAATTAACAACAGATACTAGTAAAAATGACTCATAAAATTGTGCCTGAAATGCGTTATGTATATATGGTAAATGAGTTTTAATTTCATATGCAACTGATTCGTAAAGATAATTCATGTTTAACAAGCTAAATTGACAACTCTAGGGGTAAATAAAACGTATTCAAGATACTTATAAAACGTCGACATAATTGATTGAACATTCCAACCAATCAAATAATAACAGGCCTACTTATACTATAATACCACCTATTACATCTAATAAATTAGATCAAAGGGTACAGTAAATGCATTACACAACACTGGCTATCATTGCGGAAATTGGCACGTGCGCTACCGATCTCTTCCATAGCTCGTTAAAGGGTTATTATACACTGTAGATTGGTATTTGATAGGTCTACGTGAAAGTTGGATTACATACAGTGGGCGATATCATGATAATAATGTAAAGGATAATTAAGTGCAATCATATGTAATGTTTATAAACAAAAAACACTATTTTCAAGCGACGTTAGCAACTAGTATACACAACGGTTACAACATGTAAACCCGTCTGACCTTGAAGTCGATTATGAAGTCACCATTATTTATCATGTCTTCTTCAATACATATTATAGGCTTACCTCCCACTTCTATAAATAAAAAGAGCTTTATGCAAGAATCCCCAGTTCGGGAGCTCGTTCCGTCCACTAATTATAAGACATTGTCGCGTGCTTGACAGCGTACAATGGAAGCTTTTCTTTGTGGTGGTGATGGCTAAGTGATATACAAAAATCATTTTTCCTTCATTCCAACTTCATTTTAAGGTTGTTAATTAGTTAGGTATTATTTTTATTATTCTAATCAATTCTAAGTGTTTGTGAAGCTAACGACTGGTACAATGTAAGCATCGATCACGGTACTACATTACAGATGTATATCCGTGAGGAAGGGCACGAAGTCAAACGCTCCAGTCCTCAAACCGCCCCATTCCAAAGTTCAGATCTTTATAAATCAAAGTGACAAAAGGTGTTAATCAATCGGTTGATCAACATATTTTACATTATTAGAATGGCCTAACTGATAAACAGGCGCAATGGTATATGTCCCTATCGTTGTACGTGAATAGTCAGTGGTAAACTGAAACTCTGTATCTATATAATGCATATTACCAACTGAGAAAGAGAATATCATACTGGCTAAACGGGTGTATCCCTATAGGATATATATAATGCGCCTGGAGTTAACGATGCTGTGTGGTTTACGCCGTTCCACAGTTCGGCATAAATATCCTAATGTTTGGTCCAACATATAAATGTTAACTTGTTCACTAAGTCCATTCACTACAAACAAATTAAATGTTGTTAAAATATGTGTTCCTACTTCAAAATATATAGACGTTTACGTCACTAGTTTAATCATATATGATGTTGTTGCCTTATCACAGGAATTTCCAATAAAAACGTAACATTTTTGAAATGTTTCCACTCCACCAAAGATACCAACTCCAGTTCGGCGATTCTGTAAGACTCGTACATGTATGTACCTCCACTAATTGGAGCGGCAGGGATCCTGACATATACCATACCGGCATTGATGGGTATAAATACATGTATAAATTCTATAATTAAGACCTGGGGGATACCATGCCCTGCTGAGAATGTGTATATAGATCGTTTTCCATATGGTGAGCTCATAAACCGAGACGATCTTTTCAGGATACTGAAATCAGGAGCATTTTTTTGTGGTGATTCTACTTTCGCGAATTTCAGCTTAATGCAAGCAAATAGCACATATGTAAACGGACATTTTAGCACCATCAAATTTTTGTTAAAAATACCACTGCGTGCAATCAAGTCTGATTGCAGTACATTTTTTTATACTTTACTTGTTTGTACCTTCCCGCTCTGCAGAATCTTTTCAAGTTGAACCGGCTAGTGATACTGAAATCGGGTTACTACATTTTATGTGGACCGAACACTGCAGAAAATGTGCCAGACGATGGAGGTCGAGAATGTCCCAAACCTATATTTACCGTTAGATCAATACCAAGGCACTGCAAAGCAACACATTATCCCCCGCTCCGTCTCTACTGATAAAAAACAGCCAAAGAGACAGACGTGTATCAAGGTTATAACTGCATTCCTTCATTCTAAATATTTTTTCGTCTGCTACAGTTGATGTTTTAAAACTCTATGCTTATATCAACAGCGCCGACTGTACGACCAAACGTACGGCTAAGTCAGTGAGTGTCCTTTTCATAACTTAGCGAATTTAGTTGTTTCGGCTATTTGTTTCCATAGTTACAGGAAGTTATAGAAATAAAGAATTTCGAAAAAGCAACGTCACAACTGGGGCATTAGTCTTATGTGAGTACCAGATTCCATAGAGATATCTGAAATGTTTTTCAAGGTGTCGCCCCCCAAAAACTAGGCCGTTATATATTGGGGTATTTGTTTTTTATGATAACAGGAGAAATATTGAAAATGAGAATTCTCAAATAGCAGTTGGTACAATTAGGGTTTTAGTCTGAAAACTGTACGAAGTTCCCTACAGATACATTTGCCCGCAATACACAGACAGACGGACGAACGCGCGGACGGACGGACGGAGCCCAAATTAAAATTCCGCGTGAACGCATTTTGTGAGGGATAATTACAAATGTAAACATGTATTGAACGATTCATAGATATTCACAATGTACCAAACTCAAACTTGGACTATTTGAACTTATACAGACGGGTATTTACGGTACGCCAAAGGTCAGACGTAGATAAGAGAAGACTAAATCAGTAGAGACGATTGCGGTACATCCGAGATCACACCTCTATTATTTGATGATAATTTTGTAAAAGAGTTTTTATCCTAGTACGTCAATTATTGTAGGGTGTAGACAGGTATTTATGGCATACCAAAGAATACCGTTGATTGCCTGTAAAATGTTCGACAACACCATTATATATCAACATACTAGAAGAAAATACGGTTGACGTCACGAGGAACATAAAGGCTTCGCAACATATCAAATTCTAATTCTTCCCTTTGGCCGTATTTCTCGGGACGAGTTGGTCATATAGTAATGATATAGTACAACAAGCATACATTTACCATAGCACGCGAAAAGGGTCTTTCAATCGTGTATAAACTATTGGAACCTGTTTCGTATATACAAATGTACAGCAATGATGTACTTGTTTTGAATTCACATGCGTGATCAGTCGAGATATAGTCCGAAATTATTGGAATTTTCTTTTTTGCGAGGAAATTGTTAAACTCAATCGGCCATAAATGTGAATCCGTCTACCCTCGAGGCTGTCAACTTGAATCTTACTTAAACTTACCTAAAGTTCATTTCCAACACAGGAACTTATTGCTCCGCTTCACCAATATATGTCGAAATTTGTCGCCCTTTACTCATTTTGCTTTTCTTGATGTTAAACACCACGAGGACCCCAAATACCTTATTTTCCTTACATTGTAATTAAAATATATTGTTAATAAATGATATTCTGGAGTGTATTAATGCAGAAACTTTTGATGCCAATTAAAATTACGGGAAATTAAATGACACTGAATATGTCATTTAATATAAATAAGAACGTTCAATGATAAAAGACAATACGATATCGAGCTGTTTTATTTGACCGTCTCGCAAAGGAAGCAATAGATATAGGAAAGCTTATACGCCTGTATTTACCGCCTGCTGGCTGGCATGACGCAAAACGTGCAGTTGCTAATGATACTATTATCACGAACAAGAATCATATAAAAAGAGAAAAAAATAAAAGTACTTCGTTGAGGATACTCTTCTTTTTTTGCTGTTTTTTTTAACATGCTTCAAATTGAGTTTAGTTTCTATGGAAACGCTTGTTTAGGAAACAATGTAATTAATGGTTTCTTTAGTAAGGGACGTGCCCCGCCCTCTGCCCCGCCTTCCACACTGATGACATTGTGTGAAAGCAGCTGTTCCTTTTCATCAGTAAAAGTTTTGGCATGTAATCCACGTGTACATGTATAAAATCAGGTTATGACACGATGTTATCAATATACCTGTTACGTTATAGACTGTACAGTACACGTAACGTCATTGTGTTCTTGTCATGTCTATCACAAACGACAAACATAATCATCCATGGCAGAGGCACCGTGCATCTCATTAGCGTATTTAGATTAAGCAAATGTCTAATAATATTAAGAATGACTATGATGGTTAATAACAGAGGTCAGACACTACAAGAATGTATGTATATATCCCCGGTATGTGCCCCTTGTTACTGATTTCTCCAGCCTTATCTATAGTGTCTGCCTGTAATATCAATACGTCATGTTCATGTATGCTTAAACAATAGTTGTTCCTATTACTTCGATATTTAACCATTTTACTAGTATAATACAATGAGGACTGGGACGCCAGTTATAAGTTTATACTAATTCCTTTAAGGTTTTGTGACGTCATCAACATGTAAGCAATTGTTGTCATATATGGTTGTAATATTAGCATAAGAAGGATAACTTTGTCATTTAAGACTTTCGGTTCTTAATTGCATTGATTGTACTATTTGTTTTCATCAAATCATTGAATTAGGACATGCAATCATAAATCGTTTTATTTTTAAATATATAATACATGTACAAAAATAGTCGGTATTAACATAACGTTAAATAGTAACACTGTAAACACATGAATCATTAAAGTGGTAACATTTTATGTAAATGTAATAAATAAAAATATCTTATACACATGTATCATAATAGTTATACCGGAAACAAATATATCATTCAATTGGACACAATAGAAATATATATGAACAATAAAAGTGGTAACTTTGTACTTACATATTTCATTGAAATAGTAGCATTGAAGTATTACTATTTATCAAACACTATACACGTATACACTATATCTGTAAATATGTTCACGATTATTACATAATAATACAGTAGCATCTAATCTATCACAAGCTAAGCTGTTTTAAGGTAGGCATAATAACTAAAAATAATGACGACGCCAACCATTATAATTCTTAGTATCTGAGGCCAGCTGTTCCCTCGGACTCTCACACCACATGTCGTCACACTTCTCCGCACCTGTATCACAGATACAACAACACATCTCACACCACATGTCGTCACACATCTCAGCACCTGTATCACAGATACAACAACACATCGCTTCAGTTGTGTATTTAACCATTTTACTGAGAACATACTCAATGCAATCAAGGTAGTGGGTGGAGGGGTAATAACGCTATCAGTAGAACGTAATTATAATTTACATAATGTACATATCACCATCTAATATAAACACTGTAGGCGGTAGACGAACAGGGCGAGTGACGTCATCAGTGTTCCAAAACATATACTTTCAAATGTACTCCGAACACATTAGTCCTTGTTCAGGGGCTTATCTAGAAGGAAGACACTCGGTCCGTGTGAGCGTCCATCAACGTAACTGGAAACTATTGACAATGCTGCTTTTAGGACAGTATACATTACAAGTAAAGATTTTTTTTTCTTCATATCAGTAGATGGTTATTCTTTAAAAGATTAGATTTTTTGTATAAATGTCCCCCAAGAAAAACACTGGAAAGCAAGTAACACCTTATAGTGAAGGCCTTACCTGTCAAATGTGTTTTCCGAACCGAATGCTTATTCTCTGTTCTTAGTTTAAACATATTGTTATTGTCGTAAATAAGGACAATTAGGATTGAGCACAAGTTTTGACAACTTAGTAACGCCATCTCCTTAATACATCATGTTGTACATAATGGACAGCAGTGAATTAACTGTATCCAATCATATATATAGTAGAAACAGGGAGAGAAGGAAAGCAGGAAGAAGGGCAAAAGGTAGGTAGGATCATCCCCTAAATATACAAACACATGTAAATGTTTAAAACAATATTTGATTGACAGTAATCTGACTAGCTGGAAAAACATCAATCAACACTTTCATAAACTGTGTCCATTACATTCCATAAAGCTGTATTCTGTAGATCCACTCGTAACCGTTCCGTGTTCTCAAAGCCCTCCCTCCATACCAACCAGATCAGATGCACAATTATTCAAAATTATGTAAACATAGTAACTTTGATATTTATATTATATTAAATTATATCTCTGTTCTAATGCAGAGGTTTTGCCAACAAGAACACGTTTTTATCCTAATCACACAGCCTCACTTTGATGCTCCCCTTCCCGTTTGAACACCAACTATTGCATTTGCTCGATCTCTCCAATAACAGACAAGAGGAAGACTATTTTCATAGTCAAATGCAATTTGACAGCTCATTCTTCGTTGATGAAATGAAATGAGTCTCAGTAGTGGCATATCAGTTGTACGATGCATTGTCTAAGAAAGTCCTAGCGCTGCATCAGAAGTAACAGTCCCATATCGCGGATAACGTTCTTTCTCCTGCCTTCTCAAAACATGTAGATATTGTTAGCCTGACTTTGTTTAAGGGCAGTGAACTTTTGTAGTAAAAACAACAGCTACTATAGACGCCTTTACGCTAGACTATAATTATACGTACCCCAAGTGGAAATATTTAAACAGTAAAATAAGGACTTCGTAGATCGATTTTGTGTGTGGCCATTCTATATTCAATATTGCGCGAAGAATAAGAGTAAATGAAATGTTTGTCAGTGGCTCATGACAATCTGGTTTTTAAGTTGCTGATACTGGGCGAGGCGTCACTCTCGCAGATTGGTGGTTTGGTTTGTGTCATGTTGTGAGAGGCCAGGTACATTTAAAACAATAATTGCATGTTGTGAATCCTTTGAAAAGTTTAAATTAATGGGCCATTACAAAACAGGTGAGCTCGAACAAAAATCTCTGTAGAAAAAAAAATCAAAATAATTTTCCTTTACAGTTTGCATCTTGATATTATTGATATATTACCTATTTTTTCATACTTGACGTACAAATGTATGTTTTTTCGAGTTTTATTTTTCGTGTATAACCTTATCTTTGTGATTTCGAGCTGTCAACAATATATGTTGTGTTCAATACACTGATATTATTGGTATTCTTTTTCTGTACAGTACACTGGTGATATTGGTATTTCTGTACAGTACACTGGTGATATTGGTATTTCTGTACAGTATACTGGTGATATTGGTATTTCTGTACAGTACACTGGTGATATTGGTATTTCTGTACAGTACACTGGTGATATTGGTAT
>JAUMHH010156056.1:0-18388 GCA_032359455.1 Chlamys rubida | reverse complement strand
TGTACTTAGTCCCATTGAATTAGTAGTACCGGTAACTATGTACTTAGTCCCATTGAATTAGTAGTACCGGTAACTATGTACTTAGTCCCATTGAATTAGTAGTACCGGTAACTATTGTACTTAGTCCCATTGAATTAGAAGTACCGGTAACTATAAACTGTACAATCTCCGTGTCAAAATATGCATTGTTTCTGTGTTCATTAACCTCGTGTTAAAGTGTTCTCGAGTTTAATTGTCCATGTATTACTTTTATGTAGTCAATGTATTTCCTGGTTGATACATGTATGTTCACAGATAAGTATACAATATTTCCTGATACTGTGTTAACGTGTTCCCGTTATACATTGTTCTCGTGTTACTGTGTTTCCAGGTTAAAATGTCCCTAGTAACTAGTTTGTATACAGTGTGATACTGTTGGCATGTGTGCTGGTGTTACTGTTTCTTTGCCAAAGATTGCGATTTTTCACTGCTTCTCCAGTTTTATAGGATTTTGTAGTTTATGCGTCGAAGATATATTTGTATTTATCATGCAGCGGTTCATCATCGTTAAATGTTCACTTTAAAATCAGTTTGATCCAGGAATTATAAAAATATTGAAATGTGTGATTTATATACAGAAAACGCCTCCGCATTTTTGCCACTTTTCATAAAGCACCTTAAACCTCCTGAACCAAGGAGATTAAATAAGCGAGATCCCTACCAGACAGGCTAAAGGAGTGTGTAACCGTCGGCACAGATATAATTATATTTACTGACGGCTTGGTAAGGGAGTGTCAGACGACCATTCCTTTACTAACTACCAGCTGAAATGAATTTAATACGTAGCCTTACGGATTCCGATATTGTCAAGCTGAGCGGGGAAATGGGACAAAACCAAGGCTCTGGAGGAAACAGAAGTATATCTGTCTGAGTAGATAACAGGTGATCTGAGAGACTTACAAAGTAGTTCTAGACAAGGAGATCTGAAAGACTTACAAACTAGTTCTAGACAAGGAGATCTGAAAGACTTGCAAACTAGTTCTAGACAAGGAGATCTGAAAGACTTACAAACTATTTCTAGACAAGGAGATCTGAGAGACTTACAAACTATTTCTAGACAAGGAGATCTGAAAGACTTACAAACTATTTCTAGACAAGTTGCCAAGGGAAAACGCAATGACCCTAGGCCAGATGTAAATGGAATAAATAGCATTATAAATCTTACCCACAGGCTAACTTACACCCCCGCTACCACTGACAAAGAATCAGTAAAGGAGCACAACTTAAATAAAAATAAAAAACAAACAAAAATCGTACAGACTATTTAAGGTACAGAACATGTGCACCAATTTGATAAAAGCCTCTTCATACAAAATGCATTAAGGAATCAGAAAAGGGGCATAACTCCCATATAATTAGAATAGTCAAAATCAAAAAATCTATCTCGGACACACAAGTACATTGTGAATAGTTTTCTAAATATAAGTTGAGAATATAAGTAGGCTAGCGGTAATTCGGACTAACTTCAATCCTGACCACATGGTAACCACCTCCCTCCCCTTATTTTGTTGCGGGTAGAATGGTAATCTACGCATTATGATATTCTAAAAAAACTGATATACAATTTCTGAAAGATTGTTCATTAGAATTGCTATGGTTCCTTCAAAATTACTTTAATGATTAAAATTTCGAAAGATATAAAGAAGTAAGCAATCATTTTGAGTAAAATGATCGTATACTAATCTTTTTACCTTCTATGACGACGGTTTGAATAATTCATAAATGACTATAATTACCTTCTATGGGTACAGCACGAGATCGTTCTAAGTCACATTTATTTGCCACCAGTATGGTCGCGTTTTCTTTCTTTTCGTCCTTGCGGAGACAGTAGAGGAGGTCGACGGCCCGGTCAAACGTCTGTCTGTCGTCCGTTGCATAAACGACAACATAGGCGTCCACGTTGTCTTTATAATCCCATCCCTACGACAGAAAATGGCGACACAAATTAGACAAATATTCGGAGTGGCTTTGACTCTCGTGTGTATACATACAGAAATAAATGTCTTACAACAATGTCTATAGAAGGTTCAGTGGAGTATACAGTGCCCTAGTGATAAATAAAGGGTATTGTACGTAACCTTTCTCATCCTAATCATGTTTTATCACCAAGCTAGACGGCAATACCCGGACGTAGCAGTTTAAGCACGATTTTCTACCCGGAGAGAAATCAAGTCCGGCGAGAGTGCATGTGGTGATGGTGTATGTTATACGTGTCTTTTATGAAAGCATGTAAGTGCATACTAGAATAAAGGCATGTTTGCCGAGGAGGAATATAGAATTTGGACCAAAGTGAGCACATCAAAACGAAGATACATGTAACAATAAAGAATTAGATCGACACAGCTATTGCATGTTTGACCGTTGACTGTACTTTCACTCATGACAGTAATACACCCTTTCTTGCTGATTTTTATCTTAATCGAACTAACATTGAATTTCCCTCCGCACGTCCTCTTCGTCAAATATTTGTAAATCATGTTGTACACACAAATTTGCTATCAACAATTGTTAATGATTTGAAATATGAAAGTCGTTGTTACGTTGGTACGTTACAAAACGTTAAAAACAGTTGCGTTCTTCTTTCATTGAAATTTTGTTCAACGTTCACTCAAAAACAATGAATGTTTAAGTTTGTTCATGCATCTATCGCAGAATGACAGATACGAAGTAAGAGTGACATCAATGAAATCAATCTCTTGTAAGACAATGGTATCTTTCGCTTTACCGAAATATGTCCGATACGGGTTTCCGTAGTTCTTGTTAATTTACCAATGATAGAGCTGTTAACAGCATGCGATGGCGCCTGATGAGCCTAATAAACAGACGTAATGGCGTGTTAATGGTTGATACTTGTCGACATTGCTAGATCTCAGTCAAAAAACGATTACCTGATCAATTCACACAAAGTCATAAGATAAATATCAGCTTTCATTATCCACATCACAATACGATTTGAGGAAGCTTAGATCTATTTACTTTCAACGACTTGCCCTTTTTCTCACGCCATTGTCAGTACGATATCCGAGCTCATCCCCACTTTACCAACATGCTATTAGAGGCGCGGTGCTTTCAACTTTAATGCTTAGTACAATGAGAAAGTCAGTTTGTAGTAGCAGTAGTGACAACACCACACAAGCCCTGCAAGTTGGGAATTGAGGAAAGTATATATCTGCTGTTACCTATTGAATTTATTTGTAAATGCAGGATGAGGGTTTGCTTTTATGTCCTCTTCTTGGGGATACAAAAAGACCAAAACCTTTGGGATATCTGTAGTTTCTCTCTACTTCCGAACAACGTTTTAGTTTTCTAGTGCCTTGCTTGGCAATACCTCACTTGTTACAGGGCTCTGTCCCAGGGCTCTGTCCCAGGGCCGGGACATACTGAAGTCCTTTGAATTGCTGATTGCTACATTGTGCATGTATACCCTGCTAAACGTTCAGCAATTATGGTAATTGCAAGAACTTGTTAACCCACTGTTAGTGTGGTGGAGATAATGTGCTTGGATCCTCCTTCGGCATGGTATTTCAGTGAAGAAGCACTCTAAAGTCGGCATATCCAGATCCGCGCTATAGAAAAGAGGCACTTACGCCACCATACAGCCTCCAGTACATACCCATACATTACGTACATGGATGCATGTCCTTAAATGCCATTTGTTGTTAAAAGGCACTAAACACAATCAAACTAACCATACCAAACCACCTCACTCTACGGGTCTGCAGGGTCACCATCACACTGCACCGAACATGTCAGTGACTGATTCTGTCATTAACAAATACGTCTGTACTAAACTATAATTTCGGTCAAGTTAATTTGTTTTGTCTTTAATCTCTTTAAATTGGAAATGGACAAAGAAAATGCCAGCTTATGATATGGATATTTGATACCGAACGACCAGTGTTAAACAGAGAAAAGTTTGGCCGAACAAAGTATCATAAACACATATCTAAGTAGCCGTCTGAGACGTTAGGTACTTTTCAATATAGCATCACAATTTTAATATCTTCCGGTACCATCTATCTAGATAAAAGGCACAATACTTCGTCAAAATGTGCGTATAAAATCCTCTGATGCATTTTTCTCATCGTTTCCTTAATGGAGAACTGCTTCTATGGATTTCTGCAATCACAATTTGTTATAACCAACCTCGCAATGTGTCAGTGAAATTGCAACATGGTTCCGGAGATTGGCAGGGGGAAAATATTGCTTAAAAAGCTTGAAAATGTCAGGTAACATATATCTAGGACAGAGTGCTAAATTCCACCATTAGGGAAACAATTCGGGTTATATTTCACAACATATCCGCCTTTTGCGATAATAAATTAAACGTTAGCGAACAAGCTTTTCCGGATATATCGATCATTGAGACCAATTGGTTTTGTCACGGAGAAAGTTAAAATAACGTAGAGTCCTCTTCTGAAATCCGAATCTGATGGATTCCAAGCGTCATCTCCGCAGTAAATATTTGCAGACTCGCAGTACCGGCTCGCTCGTTAATTACTAGGCACATATATGACCGGCGGAAGTCATATTGGAAACGTTATACTGCAGCGTGCCATATTAGTGCGTTATTTCCTCTGCGGAGGGTTGACAAGTTTACTCACTGATTAAATGTGAAACTTACCGAGCATGACGTAAGCTTGATGAATTCTAGAGTGGACTCCTCTCCGTCTAGAAGCACCGATATACTTTTATTTTCGTCTCCATCTGAAACATAAAGGAAAACAATACATTGAGTAGGGGAGACAACCGGCCGGAAGTCGGTGAGAAAATCTGCTTAGATTAGGATATGTTCATCGGAGTTGAACGTCCTCGGAACAGCAAGGATCGTATCAAATCAGAACCAAATTTGTGAAAAATCAAACAAATTCATCCTGATTCCCAATTCTTTCTCCCTTATCAAACGCCATAACCTTATCAGCCAATAAAATGTGTCTGTATGTTAGCATTCGGTCAAATTAAATTGAGGCTAACATTGATGATCCTAAATGTGGGCTGAAAACGAGGCTGTCCTTCCCTATTCCTTACTAAGTATAGAGTGTAGTATGTACTTCAACCTCCTACCGAGTTTATGTACGCCTCTGTTACACTCTTTCCGGTACACCGTTACCCATAATTCCGCGGACTCAACAAATCATTTATGTAATGGACTTTAATGTAGACACACCACGTCTACCGCCACTGGCCAGAAACAGATAATCTGAGTTTACGACAAACCGTCTCCACTTGTTCACCATGGAAACAGTGAATTGTGGAGAGAACACATTCATTTCAGTCGTTTCAGGAGTACATGTACCTAAGAAATATACACTTTAGCAATCGCTGGTTTGATTAGTTATATGTTTGTTTTGTTTTATGGAAGCTTTAAACTGCCTGCCGAAATGCTATTATGATTAACACGTGTTGACCCCTAGCATACATCTTCAAAATGATTCGTGTTTTTATTTTAAAAGTTAATGACATGACGTTATCAAAACCAAATACCCAAAGTATGTTCTACCAATATCAGTAAACAAACCACTTGACATTTGGATTTATATGGTTGTCGTGCCCTTGAGTTAATGAGAAAGTGTTCGAAAGAAGATTTCTTAATTAAAATCTTCTGATAGAGTTAATTACTTTGTGTCACCAAAATCGGGTCCATGATTAATTACCGGGTGTGAATTTACGGGACGGTGAACGGGTCTGAATACTGTGGCGAAGAGCGTATGTTATCATTGACTTGTATAATTGTTCATTTTTGTAGTGTTGTAGTTAATGTTGGTGTAAAAGCTACGGAATAAGAGAGGAAAGATGCAACCCTGGGACGCGGTCCGTTGAACGTGGTCAGTGGCTGAATGGGTACCCGCCCGCGCGTTATAATTGGTTGTAAAGTTGTTAGTTTTGATGAGTTATAGTTGATCATTGTGTTAGGTTGTAGTTTGATCATTAACTGTTACCACCACAGGACCTGCGAATTTGTTACAACTATATCTGGACCTAAACTGAGGCTTTCAGAGAAATTTTGCACGTTTTAAGGGATCAATTTTCGGTAAAAATGCGTCCCCAATAATGGTTTATACGAGAAAGGAGGAAAACTCTCGGTGTCTGGTTTGGTTTGGTTAATTTTGTTTAACGTCCTATTAACAGCTAAGGTCATTTAAGGGCGTGCCTCCATATGTGTAGTTTATGAGTGTTTGTGTGTGTGTGTATGCAGGAGACAGGGTATGTTGGTGTGCTTGCCTCCTTGTGATAACGCAGATCTGATGCCGACTTTATAGTGCTATCTCACTGAAATGCCATGCCGAAGGAACCAAGCACAGCATTCCACCCGGTCATATTATACTGACAACGGTTGAACCAGTCTTTGTCATTCCCCTTTTACTGAACGTTAAGCAAGGAATAATAACTACCATTTTTAAGCACTTTGGTATGTCCCGGCCTGGGGACAGAACCCATTGCCTTCCTCACCTGGGCGAACGCTCAACATTCAAGCCAAAAGTGAGGTGTTGCCAAGCAAGGCGCTAGGAAATAAAAGGTAGTTAGAAGTAGAAAGAAAGATAAAGATCCCAAATATTGCAATGGGTGCAGCAGATTTATTTTGGTCGCTTTTGTGTCCCCAAATAGAGGACACCAAAGCAAATCCCCAATTCTGCAGGGGGTTCCCACATTAGTCGCCTCCTACGATACATGCAGTGGGTAACAGCAGGTGTATTCTTTTCCCGATCCCCCACCTGCAGGGGTGTTATCGGTGTCAAAAACGTCCCACCTAACGTTTTCGCATCAAAAACCACATTTCTAGTTGATGTACCAAAAACTGCTAAGTACCGTTATTGCTGTAACAGATTCCCAGGTCCCTGTGGTTACCATCATCACACAACCAGCCACTATCGAACTGACTATCACGTAAACTGTATCGTATCCAGTGTTGGAATCATTTAATTTGGATCATGTTAGTACATAATATAAATAATGAGAAACATGACAAGGGTGTTTCTCGACATGCTTTCATAGATCCTAGTAATTACTTATCATTGTAATACATTTACTATCTATATTTGTCGAACTGTGTCATCGACCTCATTTTTTATCTCGTTCGACAGATCTCGGGTAACACATGTAAATATCGTATAACGTATACGTCAAGAACGGCAATAAAAAGAGACACTGGCGCTGTCCATTAGCGGGGTAGGCTGCCGTAAGTATCCTCTCTGCTCTGTAGTGTCGGGAAGTGTTCAAACTAACGTGACAGATTAACGCCTATCGTCCATTGTGTACATTAGCTGTTTACCGGGATATTTTAACTGTCGGTCACTCAGACACGTCCTGCTATCGGCGGATGGTTAAGTGATGTAACGGTACGTCTGGTCGTAATGCATTATACACCACGTGCACTGACGGCCGCGGTCCAAGTAGGTGGGCTCACTCGGGCAGCTGCTTTACGATATTTGCTTAAATCGGCATCTTAAAGTTTTAGTAAGAAAATGCAAACATGTAACAGTTCAAATATATGCGGAACAAAGGGAACGGTCACTTTTTCGTCGGTCGTCAATTTCACCATATCAACACAATATCCAATATTTTTAAGATTCTATGACATTTGAATACTAAAACAAACTACCCATATAATGTTTGTTATCAACTTAGAAAATAATTTTAAATCGATCATAAGTTCAAGGTCACTGTTACTCATGTAAACAATGTAGAAAATAACTTGAAATCGAACAAAAGATCAAGGTCAATGTTACTTAATAGAATAGAATGTACCACATTATACCCCTTGTCATGATTCTAAAGGATGTTTTTTGTTTGACGCATTGTCATGAAAATTCACTGGTATCGATTCAAATATTTGGGTCAGCTTACAGACAAAACGTCATTGCTTCAGGAAAATATGCATCCAATTGCCTTTACCTTTGCCAACAACGACGCGCGCCGTTTTGAATTGACCCTTCAACATCATCAAACCACATTTTGCTATTTCTTGGTGAACATTGGTTACAAAATGTATCAAATGTGTATATATGGCAATATAATCGTATGATTGGTCAATGTATGACATCAGTAATTATGTACCTCACATTCGAAACTATTATCAATTCTGTTTTTTAACAAGCTACCAGTTAATATTCCCTATATTCTACATCACTGGTGATGTAGAAATTATCATTTGAACAGGGAGAATTTGGTTATTTCCTTTGTTGTTTTGCTTTTCTTTACGTTTTTTTTTATTTTTGATAATTCAGTGAAATTTTAAAAAAACGAAAAGCACAATACACACGTCGGTAGACGCAACCTCTGACCAGTTAACATGTATGTACACCGAGCGACGGATGATATTTTTTTTTTAACGAGCGACGGATAATATAAAGAATTTTCAATAACGGTGGACTGTCAAACTTACGGATCCTATACACCACCCCAGACCCCAAAAGTCCTGAATCTATTGAAATTGTGTTATTGTATAGTCTTCGATCGCCTAATATGGCGTCAAAGCGGAGACTGAAAAGACGTTTACAGACAGTTGTAAAAAGTTGGAGAAAATTCCTTTAAAATCGCGCTGGGAAACCACGACAACATGCATGTGATTATGTGCTAACGAAACCTCCTTGCCGGGACAGTCGTCTGATTGCCTTCAAAATGACGTCATATCCGGCTCGATAAACATCTGACCTTTCATTAAAGTCAATCAAGCAACATTTTCAAGAACACATAGCCTCGATCTCAGCAATTAAATTCGTTCTCAACAAAAATACAGACTAGTGGGACTTCTGAAAAAAAGCCACGAATAAAGTTCAAGGAACATTTTAGGGTAAACATATGGAACTGACCTTTATGACAAAATTCGAATATGCTGAATCCAGTTTCCGAGCGAAATTTGAGAACTTTACTAACTTGTCTGCATACACACAATAACTGTTATATTGCCAATTTATAAACCCATCCTGAACTACATTATGCAATTTAGTTGTAACAAGGCAAGCAAAATTGGCAAATAAAGGGTTTGTAACTACGTTTTCATGATCATAAAATAGGACAAAAGATATTTCTGAAATGAGTTCAATATACATATACATGTAAATACAAATTAGTAGTCCCAACTTCAGAAAAAATGTGTTTTTGCCATTATCTTAGTAGCTAGGCAACACAGCAAAAAAGTTTGGATGTACAGAAAATTGCATTGAGGTAGTAACCATTATAATTTCTAGATAAGTAAACACGAAAAACTTTGTCTTTGTTTTGAGGATCAAATGATGTAAATAATGATAGCCAGATGCTTTACTATAGATACCCGCTAGCTACCAATAGATTTCATAACGATATGTATTCCAATACTTGATGTTCAGCTTCCAAACGTTTTACTGAAATTCTGATTTTTATGTTAATACAGGCAAAGACGGAACAAACGTTTTTAATCACAGATGCCTATTGTTTAATTTAGCAAATATCAAAAACTGTTTGTTTGTCCTCAAACAGTGATGATCGCTGCTCCAATTCACACTATCAAACAATGGTTTTGAGAATCTCTCTCTGTGACGTTACTGAGCTGACATGGGATTGAAACACGGCGATCAGAACTACAGACTAATGTCATTGAGTCCCATCCCTTAACGTTGTCTGGAAATGATTTAACGCTCTGATCAGCAATGCAGGGCGCGTCTGTGAAATGCAGAAATCCAGTGACGGTGCACATCAATGTGTGCATGTCAACTACAGAATAATGATCGAGTTCTCTGTAGGAATACGATTTGGTGCTGTACCAGAATTATACGGAGGTGTTTGGTAAATCCTTCGCCTCGTCAGCATGCCTGTATCTGCATCAAAGAGTAGTTGCGGCTAAAGCTTAGATTCTATACAGGTATTGTCATAAAATGCATTGTAGTTAGATAAAGTACGCCATATAGCGTCTGGCAATTCACTGATTACATTGTTTGACACTGAAAACATTCGGAATGAGATGCGTCAGTTTAGTATTACAATATGTTTTTGTACACAAACAGTTTTTTGAAAACTACATGCGATTTGGAAAGCTTTCGAAAACACCTGTTTCCTTCTTCGAGAAAGAGTGCAAATGACGGATGCTGTAGTCAGGCTACCGAGTCGGTAAACAAAACGATATCGAGATATTTCGTCTCAATTGCAATCTAATAAAGCAGACTGTTTGACGGTCGGGTTATACAATCACCATTTCCGTTCCGTTTTGCATGTTAAAATGGGGTCATGATGATCACCATAAAAGTCAGACAACATGAAACTAAACGAATTAGGAGGTTAGATGAATCTATGAAGAAAGACGAGGGGAATACCAACTTAATTATCGTATGATCCCAATTTTAACATCTAATGAGGTGTTTAATGAGTACTCGAGCTTACTCTGGTATTTGAGACGAAATATCTTGATACGAATTTGACCGTTGACACACACCATTGCACAGTGAAGTGTTTTCGGCTTTATATGTGGACTACAAAACCGTAAACCGATTATTTCCACTCTTTGCTTGACAAAGTAAACAGGTGTTTTTGAAACTGATAAAACTATCTTTTCAATTATTTAAATACTGCTTGTTTTCAAAAACATTAAGCGCATGCTTGCTAGACTTGTTAAATAGATAGTTTGAGGTTTTTTTATTGTGTAATGGCAGCAACTTATTTGTATATCTATGTGTTTACTTCTAATTACATAACTTCTCTTTTTTTTAATTGCGTTTGGGAACCGAATTCTTCGGATTCAGCTTACTGGATTTGTTCCTGGTCACAACATTTAACCCCCAAATTACTATTACTTTCATATTTTTCCACAATCCCGTTGGTCCAAGTCTTCAGTATTTAAAGAATCTTTCTAAGTATCTGAAGTCATGTTCTGAGCAATTTGAAAGCCTTTTGTCATCATCTAGAATGCCTTGTTCCCAGCACTAAGAAACTACCGTGATTAAACAGCAACAGTCTAACCAGTGATACAGGCACCAGGCTCCACACGGAAAACAACATAAATAACATCAGAATTCAACAGTGGTTTTACAAAAATAATTGTCTGATAAAGGAATACACGATACTATTGTTAACAACGTTTTCCCCCGTGGTTAAAAACATTGTCGGAAGTAAATTAAACAAACTATGTAGTTTTTATATAACATATGGAAACCATTAAATACAATTAACCGAAGGAGTATATCTTTCCGACATCGCAACGAGTATGAATCTAAAGCAAAAACGTAAATTGATGGTTATCAGGAGCAGTGCGTTAACAGCCTTGATGAGGTATAGATATCGTCCAATTAGAACTGGGTTTGTGTGAAGCAGAGATCAGAGATATCAATGTTGTCACTACATACCGAGTAATACATATAATTGACATAAATCTAACGATTACAGTTTCATTACGTAATGTCAATACGCCATCTCTAATTGAAAACACATTTATTCTATGGTCATTGCCTGTCGAATATCATATATTAAATTCTTCGTAAATTACTAAGAAAGGTTAAAAATATAGTTAGCATGTTAACAACAATTTCAACATATTTTGATTGTTTACATTTTAGTATTTAAAAATTCGGTGTTTGTGTTGCTACCAGATATATATTAACTGCCTGTTGAGTGCATTTTTACTAGTATTATAAAATAGGAACAAAATTAAAAATAAAGTATCATCCTATGATTGTGAACAGGATTGATAGTCAAAACGAGCAGACACCCGTCACTTCACCCGTCAATCCTGTTCAGGAAAAGGTTTGACGATTAATCTAATTTGAATGCAGGTTAATACTTCAACATATTTTAATCAATGAAGCTCGTAAATTATACTTGCGAAAAAACTAATTCTACTGAATATAAATCATAATCGGTATTCTCTCAACGTACAGCCTTTATGTATGCATTATTTATCACAAAAGAGTCGACAAAAGATAACAATGAAATTACAATATACAATGTTGTGTAATGAATACCGGTATTCCTGTTTCTGTAAAACAGGGTTTTATGTAATATCAATCAATATTGGTCATATACACGTCGTTGTATTCCCTTGATTGGGTGGTCGGGTGGTGCAGTGGATAGCGCACTTGCCTTTCACCAAGGCCGGGGTTCGATTCCCCGATCGGACGTGAAAAGGTTGGGGTCACCTGCCCGACCACGTGGATTTTCCCCGGGTACTCCGGTTTCCTCCCACAATAAGACCCCCAAGCGCTAACAACCGGGCCAACAAGAGTGATTAATATAAGTTGAAATAACTTGTTTCATAATTGTTGTAAAATAAATAAAGTTTATATTTTATGTGCATTATTTATCACAAAAGAGTCGACAAAAGATAACAATGAAATTACAATATACAATGTAGTGTAATGAATATCGGTATTCCTGTTTCTGTAAAATAAGGTTTTATGTAATATCAATCAATATTGGTCATATACACGTCATTGTATTCCCTTGTCACTGTTTCAGGTTAACTTTGCCAACTGTTTAGGCTGTAAACAAGATGATAGATGTGAATTGGTTGTTACGATATGTAGATTGATTCTACAATGTATTTTACGACGTACGACTATAGGAGACAGACAGATGTTCCATTCAAACTGATCTTAGAAATAGATGACGTTTTAGAACCGTTAGAGGCTGTATGATTTCACGTGACTTTTATACGTTAAATGTAAACAAAGTTTGTACTAGTGTATAATTATCGTTATAAAGGTCGTGTCCATATGTTCTCGGTCGATCATACTCCCACGTCCCTCTTTATACAGAATGTTCCAATCACAGAAATTACATGGAGCAAATTTCCGTTTTCTTTGATGTCGTTTTAACATTTAGTTGTTATGAGCGAGTTCCAGTAGTCAATAATATTTCAGATGTAAAGATGAAAGACAACACACGAGAATAAAGACAGTAAGATCGTCTTCTTTCATTCCACGCCGATGGAATCTATGCAGATCTGTATTGATATAGATGTATAAATAACTATGTAAATATCGTATTTCCATAAACTTGTCACAACAAATTTGTCAAAATGTAAGACGTCGATATTTCAGGCTCACTGACGCATACAACTCAAAACTCATTGCTTCGAACATTAATCTCGTTTCTATTAAATATCACAATCTTAAACTAGAAATAAGCAAAATTGTGTACGTACGTTAGTACAGTTTGTAACATTATTAAAGCTTTCGGTAATTAAACTGTGTTCAGAAAAACATTTCATTTAAACACAATGATATTTTCAGCTTTTCTCATAGTATGGCCACCACCGTCGGTACTGGACTATTGTTTGCCAGTTTTCGTGTGTGATGATTTATTGCAAGTTACTAGTTTTAGTTAATCCGTTACCTAGTACGTTTTAATAAGATGGTGGTATGTACACAAATTCAGTTGTGTTAAATTGTCAGTATTGTATATTTATTTTTAGAAAATGTGTAACGTGGAAGGTTTGAATTACCACATTTAAGCTAATAAGGGAGTTCTGCATCACATAGAGAACTGGATAACATATTACATATTAATATTTCTGAATCACCTTTCGTGTACAGACAAGACTGTTCCGATATGCCACGCATCTTCTTTGACCTATGAAATGTTCCAATAGTTGCCTATATGCTTCTATAAGAGCGATTCTGTGTAATGTATTCCAGTCTCGGTATCCGTTTCCTCATCAACAGCTTATGTATATCAAGTCAAGCAGCTGACCTTTACAGACTCAGGTTTATCGCAATATGTTGGGACAGTCCGCTTCATCCAATTTCAAAGGATATTCCAAAGCGTTGTCATGTTTACAGAGGTGACAAAGATACATAGACATTTTATTCACACGTCGATCTGGAGTCTCCGAGATTACCGGTAAGTGTTGTCCAAGAAAATACCCTCTGGCTGGATCGACAGTCCATTCTGATCATTCGCTACCAGTCATTCAAGCAAGCTAATTACATACTGCTGTATCGTCGTTTTAATCAGTTTTGAGACGTACATCTACAATAAATGTATTTTCTTTTTATTACTGTCGAGAAAAGATTGAAATGAGTGACATGAATGAAGAAAAAATAGAATGTACATATAGTGAAGAAGCATAAACAGGATCGATTCTCACTGTTTAACATTTTGCCGTAACTATTTCCTCAGATAAAGTCCTGCACAGAGGTGCGACAGAGCGAATGAACTTAGCAAGAAACAAATGAACATATACAAAATGTATCTCCCTGTAACGTAATGATCCTTATGTTGTTACGCGTGACGTCCGTCTGTACTGTACAGAACGGCACATAAAGTGTGTGGTTTTACACTCTTATCAAAGGATATTCCCTTAACTTGTAAATTTGTAATGTGGGTGTAATAAAAGCATGTGTATCTCTCTGTGAGATGATTCAATTGAACAGAAAATAACCAGATGTTCCAAAAGAAAGATGCACTTAACGAACTACGGAAGCTCAGGCACGTGATTCAACTGATGGTCTAATTGGTGCTTGAACCGGTGGCAGAGGAAATTGAAATGAATATATAATAAAAATAAAGTTTTCCTTCCAAACAACAACAACAACAACAATAAATATTGATTTTGGGTTTCTCCGACATTTGATTATCACAAGGTAGGCCTTTAGGAAGATACTACATCGAGGATCAGACCACAATGGTCGTACTGAAGCTAAGGACTAAACTGTTCACGGGAGATATCAAACTGACCAGAACCTTTCCGCCATAAAAATATGGAATTTCATTTGGGTTTCTACTGTAAACAATAAGACTTATCGATAATGAAGTAGAGCAGAGGCGCAAACTGCAAATGAACTCAAACACTTAATTTCGAGGCTGTAAGATTTTTGGTAGCAGTCTGCCCGATGCAACGTCACTTATTCGAACATTTGGCTACATAAATAAATAAAGTGAACCTGGTGGTATGACCGGGCCTCCGTAACAATCCTCCTGTTGGTCGTTACAGCTAGTGGTGAGATTCAGATACAAACCGTGTATACTTTAATGGGTTTACAGGGCTTTGGTGATTACATGTTCTCAGAACGTCGTTACAGGTTTTGTGATGGTATCAACCAATTTAGGGGACAGCGCGAGAAAGCGATATACGTAAACAGCTAAAGTAAAACAAGCCCCATTGACCTGTTTGTCAAGTCATCCATACTCTTATTTGCTTGCTTTGCTCAATCGCATATCAGAATCCGACTCTCTGAGTCAAATCACTCAGGAAATGAAGAGTTTGTTTTATAAACTATCGTGATCCAGGTTTGACACGGACAGAGGTTCCGATACCGACACTGCACGTCATGGCGCCATTCTTCCATTTGCCGTACAAATCTAGCGGAATTAATTCGAATTTTGACCTTCCAGATGAACAGTGACTAATAAGTGTCACATTTCTGAACTCCTTAAGTACGTGCACTTTGTTTCAAAGCATGATGTGTTTCAGTCGCCAAGCGTTCATGATTAATTGTTTCAAAATATTTCTGTGCCCCGCGAGCGGCAACTGATATTCAAACGATCCGTTTTTAAACGTCTCCCGGGATGGATGAATTTAAAGGTTTTTATTTAGGAAATTGAAGCATTATTCATCACTGAAAACGTGGTAATTTTATAATGACCTGAATATTAAAAACATTTGTTTGGAATTCCAAGACGGTTACTCATATGGAATACGTTTTATAAACCCGCCAACACATGAAAATAAATACCCGATATTGCAGTTAATAGTCACGTGTCAAAAGATATCTGTATTGAATAAATGTCACTTAAAAGACGTTACTTTAAAGGAACGGAAAACAACGTGTTAATTTGAAAGTTATCGAAAGTACAGTGAAAAAAGCCCATTTGATGAAAATAAATCAAACTCATTCCTCTTTTGCAAAGCTCCTATCGCTACGGATTGCCCTCGTTGTCAATTGTGTTTGCTGACGCTTTTAATAACGACAGCCTCAGTATGAAACCTGACCTCTTATTAATAAATAGCATGGCTGTCGCTCCTAACAATTGACACCACTTTTCAGGGATGCAACAAATCACAGCTGCAGATCAGCGATAACAGGTTTCTAAGAAACGTCTTTATTGTACCGCAAAGGGTCATTGTCAGTTGATGCCGAGGATGTTATTTCATCCCAAATACTCAATAACATGTTGCTTTTTTCACGGAGAACAGATATTTGGTTTCTTTATTAAATATTTATTTCAACACTGATCATTTTCTTTGGAAATCGTACAACGACATTTAAGAGAAATATTATGCTTGCTCAAAAAAAAATCCTAAGGATGTAACCTACTACGTGAGAACTACGCTTCCTATGCCGTGTGATAAACACTATGACTATAGCTACGGGACTATAACGTTTGATAGAAAATATCATATGCACATGTCTAAATCAATGATATCACAATACACGTGGTGTTATTCTATATCGTTACAACCGATTAATGTTCATACTCACACGCATGGTTAAGTCAGCCAATCGTGCAGTCCTTAAGATAAAGTGGATGGGTTATTTCTTTTCTACGTTTCTCATTATTTATCTTTCGATTGAGTACATATATATTTGCAAAGGTTTTATTTGAAAGATTACCTGAAAAGTTAAGGAAAGTTTAGGAAATCAGGAAAATTATGAAACAAAACGTTAATGTCCACTCCACCTGGACTTCCTCAACTTAGCCGACAGCGCTGTGTGTTGAATTGACTATATTAGAGGAATGCTGGCAATGCTTATATGATGGCGCCGTCCAAACTCCGCCAAGCGGTCGTCACATTTCCAACGCTCTTGATTCCTACATATGGCATATATGTTAGTTCACATCCATAAGTATGTCCCCTTATCATGATGAGTTACTTATAAATGTATACGTTTTGGTCGGACTTGGGGAGAGGCGAACACTCCGACCTTCCTCGTAGACTGTCGGGGTTCATCCCTCAAAGCCGATGTCACATGAATTGTCAGAGTAAGTGCATTTCTCTTGCGCACACACCTCCAACAACCAAGATGGGCTGTATGAACATACCACTAATACGCCTCCGGCATACATGCGGGGACAAACACATGTGTAGGTATTCGGACAGGATGCTGAGGACTAGCAATAAGCGGCTGAAATAGCAGCTCATGCGAAATCCCCAATTTGTATTGGTCGTAAAAATGCATTGTATTAATTATATTTTTTTATATCTACAGTGTATATGTAGTAACGCACCTTAGAGAATCTTATTCTAGCTAAATAGGGTGCTATATCAAAATTCAACATATCTTTGTATCGCAATCCCTGTAAACACTTACATATTTAACAGTAAGTAGTTTTTTTCAATGTGCTTGATAATCCAATATTAACCGGTCCGGGACAGCAACCAGGAAGAGTGGTGTTCGAGGAAATGACCGGAAACCCATCGCGGCAATGACTGGAGACTCGTTGTACATTGGAAATACAGATACTGTTAAGAAATATAATGTGATGATAAATTCACATTTCTAGTATCCATCCATACATACATATCCCTACTAATACGTCATACCCATACCTAGACTACCTCACCAAATTACATACATTCGATTTCAAAACGCACACACACGTGTATAACGGGCTTCTATAATGGTAATTTACCGTCTGCAGACAAATGAAACTTGTATAACCTGCGTCGCGACAAGACGACGCCTACGTATGCAAGAAACGTAATCAATCGCTCTTATCTCGAGGTATTTTCAATTCCTTCCTTTTGCCCATAACAATAGCCATTATTCACATTCATACAGGCATATATTCATTTGTATCTCAAATCAATCCATCTCGTATCGAGGAAACATTAGATCCGGAGCATGCTTATAACGCCATGATATCGGTATCGACTCGGTATCATTGACTTTGTAATCTCTCGTCTTGTTACTACTGATTCGTGATCCTGATCTCAATAAAAAGGTGTAAGCACCAATACTGTATTGTGTGCAGACACAGCGCCAATATACTGAAGAAATATGCTATAGCATTAAGGTTATAAACCACCACTACTCGAGGAAAGCAGCATTGTTTTTTAAATGTTGTAAACAACACTATCCCGAAGAAAGAAGTTTTATCATACATGTGGTTTACCGCAGCCACCAAAAGGAAGGCAACTTCACCAAAACGATTGTAAACCACTAGCAGCTATATAATAAAGGTTGTACACCACTAACTTCCCGAGGAGGGCATGTTTATAATAAAGATTGTACACCACTAACTTCCCGAGGAGGGCATGTTTATAATAAAGATTGTACACCACTAACTTCCCGAGGAGGGCATGTTTATAATAAAGATTGTACACCACTAACTTCCCGAGGAGGGCATGTTTATAATAAAGATTGTACACCACTAACTTCCCGAGGAGGGCATGTTTATAATAAAGATTGTACACCACTAACTTCCCGAGGAGGGCATG
>JAUMHH010156045.1:0-18391 GCA_032359455.1 Chlamys rubida | reverse complement strand
CCACTCTGTGTAAACAGAGGTCCACTTCCCACTCTGTGTAAACAGAGGTCACACCCCACTCTGTGTAAACAGAGGTCACACCCCACTCTGTGTAAACAGAAGTCCACTTCCCACTCTGTGTAAACAGAGGTCCACTTCCCACTCCGTGTAAACAGAGGTCACTCCCCCACTCTGTGTAAACAGAGGTCACACCCCACTCTGTGTAAACAGAGGTCACTTCCCACTCTGTGTAAACAGAGGTCCACTTCCCACTCTGTGAAAACAGAAGTCCACTTCCCACTCTGTGTAAACAGAGGTCCACTCCCTAGAAACAGAAATCCACTTCCCACTGCATGGAAACAGAAGTCCACTTCCCACTCTGTAATAAAGAGAGGTCCACTCCCCACTCTGTGTAAACAGAGGTCCACTCCCTAGAAACAGAAATCCACTTCCCACTGCATGGAAACAGAAATCCACTTCCCACTCCTTTGAATCAGAGATCCACTTCCTGTGTGAATGTATCACTCACATAACGTATATTATATGTGTATGTTTTCATCTATTTTACTGTAAGTAACATTTTGTTTAAAAAGGCCATGAGTGTGAAATTGTTTAACTTGATAATGGACAATACAAATTATTCAATATACTTTGGTAAAACTTCAGTCTGTAACCAAAATTATAGTGTGCACACTTTAGCATCAGATAGGATTTAATTATTACATGTATTAAATTGTGAACAAATCATTAGAATGCATGCTTTGAAATTATTCACTCTTTGTTGGCATTAAGCTTAATGTGACTTTTTGTTTTTTTCAATATACAAGATTTTTTATTTTTTTTTCGCTATACATTGTATAAACAATCAGAAATACAACTGACAGTACTGCACCTCAAAATATGCAAAAAAAAAAAAACAACATGTTTACTAAAAACATGCCTGACAAACTCTGACATAATCACTTCAATAAAACCTTCCGTTTGTGTACACTAGTACAACTGTGCCTACCTATATTTAACAAAACAGGAAGTGGTCTTTAGAAATACCTACGACCTTGTAACCTGGGTTATGTAAACAAATGCAACGCTCTGTCGTAAACAAATGAAGTTCAAAACACTGTTGACAAGAGGTCGGTTGATAATGCAGTTGACACATGCCAAACACCTGTATCTTTGTTACCGATTAACGTTATGACTTCCTTTTCCTGCCCGAAATTCATGTTTTTGTGCCGTGTATTGTCTAATTGTCTCCTTTTCAGTACATTTAATTACAATAAGACATTTCATGTTTGTACAAATGCACTTAATCTATGTTTATGTACATGAACAGGTCATAGTTGTGTCTGCTGGCAAATAATGGTTTTGAGAACACTGAACTCATAAAAATATACCCATAGCCAGCTTATTTCTGACATCCCCTGGGGTCCACAATAGTTTTAATTACTATAAACATTTCTGCTTTTGTTGAATTAAAGTGGTGATTTATTTTTCTCTAAAAGTGAAATGTCTATGTTACTGTACATGGAAACATTCTCCCGTAATGAAATATTTTCCGATGAAGACAACATGGAAGCAATTAATTTTAAACAACTTTTGTGAAATTTTATTTCATTGTGATGTTTAGTAGCTCAATGACAAAACAATATTAAACACAGTTGTATGTTGTTTTATTAGATAAATTAAGGAAACATGTTCTGAATTAAACTGTATTTATCCTGGGTTTCAAAATGATTACCCTCCAAATCCAATTATATATATAATTACCGGGTACATATAATATATATGCCCCAATATAATTGGACATCCTTGAAATTCCAGGGGCTACGCCGACTTACGTTCTCTGTAATCCTCAAATACATCATTACGAAATGGAAGGAGGCATGCGAGTAGCTTTTTGACTGAATTCAGGTATAAACCTGACCAATCACTAGGCTGCTACTGTCCTTTAAGAATAAAGAGGAACATCTACAAAGACAGTCAATTTTACATTACGCAGCAATGTGATTCTTGGATGTCAATCAATGGATGAAAGTTGTCTTTTTGTATCATACACAAGGTGGTGTGCACAGAACCTCTGATTTGGTCATGTCAAATGACAAGGGTGCACACCCCTAAAATATTGAGGATGGACTGGATTACCTAGGTATAATTAGTGTGGGACTATGCATGGATTGCCCTGATATAACCTGTGGGGGACTGTTGATTGCCCCATTAACAGATAGGGGGTTATGGACCGCTCCAGGGGTGGCTGGGTGGTGCAGTGGATAGCACACTAGCCTTTCACCAAGGTGGCCAGGGTTTGATGTCCTGATCGGACGTGAAAAGGTATGGGGTCACCTGCCCGACCTCATGGGTTTTCTCCGGGTACTCCGGTTTCCTCCCACAATAGGATGCGCACCAACATCTGGGCCAACAAGAGTGATTAATAAAAGTTGAAATCACTCGTTTCATAATAGTTGTAAAATAAGTAAAGTTTATTTTTATAGACTGCTCCATTATAACCGGTGGGGGACAACTTCGTATTTTAAGCCCTGATTTAACCATTGGTTACATTGGTAGGGGCACTGTGGATAGTCCTGATATTCACACATTTGACGTTGAAAATGGGCTGTGGCTCTTTTTAAATGTGTTTGATGTTTTAACTTGTTTGACCCTGTGATCATGAAGGCAGGTCAAGGTCATTTATATGAACAAACTTGATTGTACCAGCCAAGCTTCAGATAAATTGCCAGGACTTCAGGAGTTACTGTTCTAGAGAAGATGAACATGTGTAAAGTTTAAGTTGACGGACAATGGATGTTGCACCATCGCATATGCTCACCATGGTCGAAAGCGTATGAAAATAAATGAATAAACAACAAAAGCACTTAAAACAGTGAGATGACAGTTTATTGAACATTGAACTATTTCAAATGTTTAATCTTTATGTCTTGAGCAATAATGTGATTTGGCCAGAGCTGAAGGGCTGCCAAGGCAAGGATCATGGGATACAGGAAAGGAAATGAGGTACGTAACAAGTTAACACAGTAATTATATAATAAAGATTATAAAATGCCCTATACATGTCACTTGGCCTGGTCATCCTTAGAATGACCAGTACTTTAATGAACACAACTGGACAGAAGCAGATAGAAATAGACCAAACCTTACTCTATACACATTAAACCAAATTACAACCAATTCACGTCAAAGTTAAAATGCCTTCGTAAACAACTTTTTGCAGCAATTGCTAACCGTCACCATTTTTGTTTTGGTTAACATTTAAACACTTTTTAAAGTGTAAACATGACCTATAAAATGTCTATATTCAGGTTTTTTCTATTTCTATCAACACGTCCAGATGTTGCCTGTATAATCTCATTCAAACATTCTTATACGGTGCCTTTCACATCTCCATCCACACAACTAAACACTGTGTGCAGGGGAATCTTATCCACAAGACACACAGCCTATTCAAATTAAATATTCAAACATTCTGTCCCTTACACCTCTCAAATGACCACATTTCATTCTACAATATTCTTTTTTATTTGAGTTGTTACAGAAAAAAAAATGTCTACAAGGATCCTGATTCCTTCATAGTTTGCATTGACTTAAGCTTGTGCTCCATAGAGACATCATTGTTAAATAAAAGAATACAACAAAGACTAAATCTCGCTAGTACTTCAGCCCATCTTTGGGTTCTTCAGGAAAACTCACCTGAAGAGCCCCAAGACGAAAGTACTAGCGAGATTTAGTCTTCAGTGTTTTGTTTTATTCATATTTCTACGATCACATGGATGTTTGACAATTTTTACCGCTAAATCGTTTATATATGTATATCTAAAATCTCTGTAAACGGAAATCTCCCAACAGATGTGCAACAGAATGTGCATGGCATTTGTCCAACTACAGAATATCAATAACAAGTTTTCTGTATACATAATTTTAACTTCAAGAATAAACAAATTGTTGAATTTTGTAATCTCTAAACTAGAATCTCTTAACAGATATGAAACAAAGTGTATACATAATTTTCAGACCGTAAAAATCAATATTACATTTTCAGTATACATAATATATAAGCACTAGTAAATTACTTTTTGAAATCAAGTTATTACCTTAAAATTTTGTTGAAATATTCAGCTCAAAAAGTTTGTGAGAGATTCCTAAAATGCTTAGTTTTTTCTTAGTCCTCCGGCTCTCTAACATCCACGAAGTGTAAACTCTACATTTCACAAACTCTCAAGGTACTTTTGAATATTGCTCAAGAATCCCTGACATACAGATTACACAGTGTTTACATTTTCACTTTATTATTAATTTCCATGAGTGTAAAAGCTGAGGAACGATGGATGTGCTACAAAGTGATATATTTGCAATGTTTTTTTTATGCATGTGGCTGATGTTTTCAAGGCACCCTGTGGTAGATTGGCAAAGATTCGCCACAAAGGGAGCAAAATTGGCAATGCCATCATTTTGTTAAAAATTTAGATAGAAATAAAAATATTGAAATTCAAAACTGAATTTTTGCATAATAATACAGGAATGTGCATATGTTTGGCAATGTAGTTAATTTTTTTTCTTTTCTTTTTTAAAAATGACCATGAAATGTCACATCATACCAATAATACATGACAGACTGTTACATTTTGAATATCAATGGAAGGATGTTTGAACAACTGTGTGAAATCACAAAATATGTTTCACAGGCATAAATTGATTATCTTGGTGCCTAAAAAACAAATATAAAAAAATTCCATCAAAACATTAGGGTTTTATCCAAAGCTATATAACTGGGTTGAACGTGTAATCTCTAATTAATCTCGTGAAGGTCAAGGATAGGGGTCAATGGAGGATATCGCTGATAAAAGCTGGGATTACCCGCAACTACACACTTCCGGACACAAACATGCAAAACGAAAATAATTTTGTATGTACACTGTACAATCAAAATAATGCCTCCTTAATTCCCCCTCACTTTTGATATGTTTCCGATTCTAAATGGAAATTTCATGATTATTTCTTGTATATCAAAGATCTGTATTTTATAACTGATATTAACGTTAATATTATTTCGAAACAAACTTTTAGACTTTTCCATACTTTCTTACATTTTACATACAAATGTAATGTTTTTTATTATCGGTTTTCTTTTTTTCTTCGGTCAATCAAGATTAATGTTAAAATAATTGTTAGAATTTTCAAAATAAAATGAGAAGAAAATCAGAAAGAGATCAGAAAGCATATTGAGAAAGTGGGACTTTATACATGGTAGTTACCCTTAAGTTTTTTAATACAAATTTGGGCATATTTATACAGGCCGAGATAACACGCTCCACGAAGCGACAAACAACATAATACATACATGTAAATATACCAATTAAAGAAATAGAGTATTTAGCACTAAGGTCACATGGTCACGATCAAAATGTGTACTCATAAACAGGTGATGAATATAAATGGCTTTATCAACAACTTAACATTTTAAATGATACCTCGGAATAGACTGCTGACAGAAGTGAGGTAACAAGCTGGGCATCATCTCAAAAACATTTTAAAAACCAGGAAGCAATTCTATGCTTAATGCATAGGACCTAATGCATAGGACCTTCCTGATCGTTCAATAATACGAGTTTGTCCACGAATGATAGACAGTACATTGACCTTATAATATTGCAGACAGGTAATTGACTAATATTACAGAGAGTCTTCATTAAAAAAAAGAAATTTAAAGAAAATTCTGGTTTACATATAACACTCCAAATGGGGGAAAAATAAACAATATCACATAATCACGAGTTTTTTAATTATCCCTGGAACAAATAGAAGTGATTTTTTTTTACTTTTCTTGCCCTTTCACAGCCATAATAACTCATTCAACTCAATTTTTTAATTTTAAGCAATCTTTTTAAATACACGTAAACATATTTTTGGCGTTAATTTTTCCTAGGAGCATAACAAACAGCCAAGTCTACAGTTGTGTCACAATTTCATTTGCTTAAGTTTGACAAGTACACTCATTGATTGTGTATTCCAGTCAAATATGATTTCATAAAATGCTATACCAGCATATTGAGGTAAATTGATATTGGCATAACAATAAATACTCGTAAAATGTCAATGTTCGACAGATAAACTAAAGGTTTCTTGAGTAATATATTTACAACTGAGTTAACATTTGTATTAATATCTGAATAAAATATTTAACCTTACAGTGTTAATACAATGTTAATGGGTAGCAAACTACGCTAACTAATAGGTTTGACCTTGACAATGAAGGTCAGTGTCATAAACTACACAAGTACATTTGATGACATCGGATACAAACCGTTCAATGGATACACAACAGCATCTCAAAACACCAGTATTATATAGGACAACAGTACATAGTCTTATGACATATTAAGAACAGTACATAGTCTTATGACATATTAAGAACAGTACATAGTCTTATGACATATTAAGAACAGTACATAGTCATGACATATTAAGAACAGTACATAGTCATGACATATTAAGAACAGTACATAGTCATGACATATTAAGAACAGTATGACGTGACGTGGTAATAGTACATATTGTTATATGACAATAAGCTTGACATCAGTATAGCATATATAAATGTGCCAAGATATGACAGAGCCCTATATACATTTAATTGTATGTTCAGAAATACATGCAATTGTGTTTACAGAAATTCACAGTAATTACCATACATGTAATTGTTTACAGAAATTCACAGAAATTCACAGTAATTACCATACATGTAATAGTTTACAGAAATATACTTACAGAACCTATACTACATCAGTGTATCCTTAACATTAAGGATGCATGCTACCTTCTTGCTGTGACATGAAGACTTAAGGATGTATGCTACCTTACTGTGACATGTATTTCCTGCCTTTCCTAAAGAGTTCCAAATCAAGAAACCTGTGAAACATCTTTTATAAACAATTATATGTCTTACTTCTAAGGTACAGATTTTGAAATGTACATAAGGGAGACAACTCTGAAAGAAATCACTTAATGTTTATGGTACATGTAGCATACATCCCTAAATAGTATATATACACCATTTACATCAACATAAACCAACAATATTTTCCTCAAATGAAATTTTAATACTAAAAAATAATATTGTCAACATGAAAAGTGCTGACATAATTTTTACCACTAAAATAGGATAATCACTAAAATAGGATAACCACTAAAATAGGATAACCACTAAAATAGGATAACCACTAAAATGAAGCCGATGTAGAGTAATAACCTATTACTTATAAACTGCCATCAAGCCATGACATACATAGATATAAGTTATACTGTAAACATCAGTAAATAATGTAATAAATTGTATTATAATAAAGCATAATAAACGTAATAGGGTGAAACAGAATAACACACAGGTAAATATATATATGACACTTACAATGGAATATCTTAGGCATGCATACTATATATCTAAAATTCTTCAGTGTTGATATACAGTAACAGATTATAAAGGTAACAGTGTAAAATGAGGTTTCTGCAAACAAAATAATCAACAAAACAAAACAAGCAACAACAGGCACCATATTGTGATTAGGTGAAGTATCATCAATCTTCCCCCTCCCCACATGCAGTAACAGCCGAGATCCCCAACCCTATTGTGATTAGGTGAAGTATCATCAATCTTCCCCCTCCCCACACACAGTAGCATGATCCCCAACCCTATTGTAACAGAGTAGATTTCCTACAGTAAATGTGTATTTCTAGATTAACTTGTTGTAGTCAGTGCTATATTAATTGTGCATATAAAGTCACCATAGCTAGTCCATACCTTCCTACCTATCTGGTCTGCCTTACAGACAAACATAAGTCTGTCAGACAAGGTCATACATGTAGATCAAGGTCAAAGTGGAATGTAAGTTTGACCCAGACTTTAGGCAAGGCTACTTGATAACAAAACAAACCAATGTCACATGATGCACACAAATACTCTATTGTAACGTGGGAGTAGCTAGAATAAAATTAATCAGGAGTAGCTAGAATAAAATTAATTAAACTTCTGTTACATTTACTTATATCCTATTTTCACCAAAAGTTTTGTGATGAGATTTATTTTTTGAAACATGTTTTCAACCTTCTTTCCAAATGTGTCATTGGAAATAAACTTCAAACATCTACAGACTTGTGATCTATTTATAATTCACACAGAATGCATATAAATAATTAATTTTCATCATCAAAACTGAGATTATTATTTTCTACAAAATAACTTTTCTATAATAATTAAATGGGTGCAGGGCTACATGTATATCCGGACTGACATCTAGTAATATAATAATGCCATGGAATTCGGCAGATGATTCATAGGGCATTGCTCTAGATAATAGACAAGATCCTGTATAGTTTTTACCACAGAAAAGGGTTGGCACTTATCAGTACTGAGATAGATAACAGGACAGTTTGGCTGCAGCGGAGGAGTTGTAAATAAAGGCAGATTTTTTTTGTATTAGGTGCAGAAACCTTGACTCCTAAAATACAAGATTTATCGCAAAGAGTTTTTGAGCATTGTATTAATTTCTTTCAACTTTAAAAAGCATACACCTGTAAAGAATGGATTTGGTTTCATTCCTTTAGATTCAAAATATAACCTTTATGCATATCAATTAATACTAACATTGTGTTAAACCTATTTTTTTATTGATAAATCAGATACGTTTTCTGGAATGATAACATCCTGTCTCCACTTACGAATTACACTGGTACATATAACTCCTTGATTTAGTGGACAATTCTGGCTGATGTTCTTAATTGAGTTAGTCATTGCACTGCTTTTTTGAGATGCAGTTGAGGGCTATAGTGACCGATTTTAGGAAAGCCCTAGAGTTCTCTATGATTAGTATATACCAGTTGTACATGTTTTAGTCTGGTCCCGAGGCTACATGGCCAGACCTGGAAAGCTGCCAACACAAAATTCCCCGCTGACATAAATGCCAAGTTGGTAAATGTATCACAATTACCCCCAGAATCTGTTGTTTAGCACAGTGCTGTGCTCCTCGTAATGTGTGCTCGAGTCTATCTGTACTTGCATCTCACCAGAACGACACCTATGAGAGAATGTAACAATAACAGTTATCCCCCCTTCCTTTTGAATTCTACACCGAACTAAAAGCTAGGGGTCATTGCCAAAGTTACTATGGGAACGATATGCCAGAGATTATTTATGTAAGAAGAGAAGAATACAGAGGATATCTCCCGATTAATTCTTTAAAACAGTTATGTATTATAAATACATGATTAAAAGACTTCTTACATAAACATACATCAGAAAGGTTATTCATCAGGTGACACAAGTCTACTAGTTATCTCCCCTTATCTTAAGAACTCTTCAGACTGTATTTACTTAAGGTTACATGTAACTTTAACAGGAACACTACTCTCACTTTTCTAAACTACTTATTATCAAGGACTACAAACATTCTGGGGTTAATCAGGTCAAGACCGACACACCAGCACTTAACTTTATGGCAAGAATCTTGTGAAATATCACAGTTGAACAAATGATGAATGACTCAATACATAACACTCCTCAGAGAGTTTTATCTTTTTTTGTAAAAAAAGCTTTCAAATGTTCCTAAACCTGACAACTACCTCTAAAGCTGTTGTTGTGTAAAACTTGTTAGCACTAGAGCACAGACGTACATCTAATGAAACATAACTACGTTCCTTCACATCAGAATATAAGGAACATGTATACGATTTCAAACAAACCAGTACTTGTAGCGATGTACTTAAATAATTTCTAATCAATCGAATCATATTAAAGGTAGAAACTGAATACTTTTCTTGCTGCTGACAAAATTAACAAAAAGTTGGGGATACTTCACATACATTTACCCAAAAATTAAAAACATTTTTTTTAACATGCTTAGCTTTTAACTAAATTTTTCATTAAATGGTAAAATTGAAAGTACTCTATGATGCCCGTGCTTACCAGGTGATGTACAGCCATATTGGTTAGTAATTACTGGAATAGAGGAAATGTTCTGCACAGCGTAACTTTCATTCCTCCTGTCAACAAAATTCCTCCTGACAACAACCATCGGTACAGATAAGACCTTACTATACATAACTGTGCGTTTATTTCTATTTTGAACAGCAAAACAACTCTTGAGTGGAAATGGATTTCAACCAATGAAGGGAAAATACGGTAGTTTACAAGTACACTAAATATCTACAATAATTAGAAACTGATTAATAAAATATGTTTCAACATCAAATTGTTTAAGATATATCTGAGCTACGATATTCGTGAGACAAGCTGTTATAAATTATAATAAACTGTATGAAAGGTGTTTGTTTAATTTAAGGTGTTTTTCCTGTCTGGCATTTAACTTAACAATCAATACAGAAAATAATGATCGACACAGAAAACAATGATCGACACAGAAAACAATGATCGACACAGAAAACAAAGACAAACATTAGATATAAAACAGAAAACAGACAAAATTCAATCTCTGGACCAATCAAAGCATTCACCACAAAATAACTATATAGCACAGACAAAAATTTCATGAGGGTTAAGTAAGAGAACGTTTATCAATCTAGTGATCATGATGATAGTTTCAACATACTACAGATTATAGCAAATGTTTTTGCATTCTAGGTATTTCGGTAAAAACTATCTCAAATGTCTTCCATATTAATATCATGCTGGGACAGTAAAACAAAAG
This sequence comes from Chlamys rubida, assembly GCA_032359455.1. Lineage (NCBI taxonomy): Eukaryota > Metazoa > Mollusca > Bivalvia > Pectinida > Pectinidae > Chlamys > Chlamys rubida. The sequence goes on along the minus strand of JAUMHH010156045.1, from coordinate 7,706 downwards.
CTCAAAAACCCTAATGATTAGATGTTTCTTACAATTTCTTGTAAGGGGGTCATATTACTATCACTATATACTGCAAATCGGGATATTTTTGCAAGCTTTAAATTTTGCAATTTTTTTGCGAATAGCTGTAGTTTTATTTTGACTATTTTGGGAGAATTTTTGGACTGTGCAGAAAAATATGACTACCTTGAAAAGTGCTGAGTCAACCATTTTCATATCCCCCACACTCCCACATACAACAATTGAACCTTCTAGATTATTGCCACAGGTGTTTAATTTTTCTGAATTTATATCTTGAGCAAAATATGCAAAAATATAATCACAGTATAATTCCCTGACTGGCCAGAAAATGGATACTAGGAAAAATGAGTAGACTATTACAACAAGGATTCTTGCTGATTTTCCAAAATACTTCACTTCTTCAGTTTTACTTAAATAAATTATACTTTGTCTCCAGTATTGAGTAAGTTCTGAACTTTTCATAAATAAAATATCTGCTGTTGATTCCTTGTAAGAATAAATGTTTGTCTGATGTTAAAAAACAAAGAAAATCAGCGAACATCTATCTTTATCATTGACTAGGTAATACTACTCTACTACAATTTCAACAAATCATTGTGAACAAATTAGTAAATCAAACATATTGATTACGGTAACACTTTTACCACTGTAGACCATAATGGACTCATCCAGATCAATGCATGGTAGAGTCTACTAAAATTACATAGGGGTGAAATGAGTTAAACTTGTTGAACAATATAAAGATTGTCAATCTACCTGTTAGAATGTAAATGTTTAGTACATGAAAACTGCCCTGTATGTACTTGAGTATGTATATATATATATTTATGAATGAAAAAGGAAATAGAGCAAATCAAAGCTGCATTTAACAGATGTAACAATTAACATTAATTAACATAATTCTATTCACATATTATAATTTGTAGATATGGATGATACATAACAAATACTACATAGTTTGTTTATGGGTTTATGACCTACATGACTACGACCATAACTACAGTCACTAGACTTAGGAGAGTCTAGTTCACTTGGAGTCAGTTTATAAAATGATACTGTCGAAATTCAAACTTGCTGCTTCATAAGTATTATCATATAGTACCAAAAACAAAACTGAAAGTTTGATCATTCCTGAGATATTTTCTTGTCAGCAGGAATACTTGATTGCTTTTTCAAGTTCATCATCATTAAATCACAGCAGTAGTACATAAGGCGTTATTTTATCTTTTTACTGTGTTTGAACTGATTTACACAGAAGGCTAATGACCCCAATTTCCAAGTCGACAGGCCATGGACATGTAAATTTATTTCAATTTGAAATCAATTTACCTATTGTATGCATTAATTTATGCGAGTTCTACTTAAGCATATGTACATATCTTAACAAATATCACTGTGAGAAAAACAACCACAAAAGTCTAAATATTTACATCAACAACAGATGGTGCCACCCATATAATTGCTGAAATCCCGTACAGAAGGTTAGATAGGCTTTGTGGAAATATATAGGGCTCAGGAAATAAATTACATTGAATTAAAATCTTGTTGAAGTACGGTCACATGTTATTTAATTTCACAAAGGTTTGACATCGTAAAATTAAACCATCTGATCGGCCACTATAGGCAGGGTATAGGAATCATTTTATTTCTTTCAGTAAACCATATTTTATAATTCATTATATTTATATTATTATATTGACAGTCTTTTGATAAACAAAATTGATTTTGTGGTACAAGGTTTTTCAATGGAGATGTCAGACAAAGGGTCTAGATCTTGGTCTCGAAGATGGAAGAATGCATATGTTACAGCCAAATCTTTGCAAAATGAGGCTTTATCAGGGGATTATAGAAGACAGATCCTGGGATGAAATTGTGAAAAAATCATCTCCATGAAAATCATTTTGATGATCACTATAACTCTATAAGTACATGAGGTTAGACTGTTTTATTTTCATTGAAGCCTATCTTTATGACAACATCATCATTCTGTCTTCCTAGATATGCTGCATTATAAGAAATTAGTAAATTGCGACAGAGTATTTATATTCCTGGATTATTTTTAGATTTCTTCATTGGGAATTTTAAAGGAGAGAATTGGGAAAATACCACACATTTTGATTGGAAGGCCCTTTAGACAGACCTATAAAGTACCCTGATAAACACACGGTACACAATATTTTTTTTGTTCTCACAGTGATAATGTTAAAGATGTATACAAGCTTAAGATGGGATATAAAATGTACATGTGTATACAATTAACTCATTCATCCCTACATTTTCAAACTGGATTTGCCCAGTCTTTGATATGGTAAAGTTCAAATTTGACTATAGGGGTGAATGGGTTATTGTCATCTATATATTGAACCATACCCTCGTTATTATTCGAGAGACCTATATACATATATATACACCAGTTAATTAATACATTCAGTATAAGGAGTAGGTAATGAAGGATTAGTACCTGGATCTTATAAAATTGAACTTCATAATGATATATAATACTTGGGAAGATCACAGTATACCAATACCTGGAATATAATGTAACATATCGATACACGACAGCTGTTAAAGCTAATATCGTATAGTACCACAAATCATTTCATACACTACATCTGTATTTACATTACACGGAGCAGCTCAACAGACTTTAATAATATTAGGTAGTCATCTAGATCTGAGGCAGTTTGATACGGGACTGAATCAGAGAAAATATTCAATTCTTGATTGTTGTGATATTGCAATAAAACCTATCCTGGTGTTTTAAGCAAGGTACTTTTTAATTCTGATAATTATAAATACATCCTACTCGCCTTTTTCTCTTTCTCAAATAGAAGACATTTAAAATCTAATATTTAAAAAAGAAAAAAAAAGTTTCAGTGCTAAAATTTCAGAAACTGAATAGATAATACTGTTACAGAAATAAAATTGACATTGCAAATAATTTGGAACGACAACCAAGTTTTAAAACCAGTACAAACATATCAATGGTTTTCAAATCTAGTCTACACATATGTACATGTACAAAATGTACATACCCCGGAAAATATGTAATCCGTGCACCCCCCACTTTGGGTATTAAATTTCTGAAAAAAAAGTGCGCACATTACATGGGTTTTTACAGTAACACAATTTATCTACTGGAAGTCATCATAACAAAACCAACACTGAGGCACCTTCGAATTTTTTGAGGCAATTTTGAAATAATTAAGGACATACAAATATAAATGATAACAAATAGTTCAGTAAAAGACTGAATTACACTAATCTGTATATAAGTTAATGAATTACACTAACCTGTATATAATTATCAATTAATGAATTACACTAACCTGTATATAAGTTAATGAATTACACTAACCTGTATATAAGTTAATGAATTACACTAATCTGTATATAGGTTAAATCAATCAAATGCTTTTAATTCTTAGGTTGTTTTTTGTATACCATAAATCATACAAATCGGTGTACCACCATATAAATCGGTGTATCAGTACATTGTATGCTTAGTGACGTTGATGGAACGTTAACAATGCATGAAATTTATATGAATTAACTCACAATAAATGTCCAAAAAGTGCTGCCAGAGAGATTTAAGACATGTTACAAATGTATATATTAACCAGATCAACCAATGACAGAGAGGCCGAGTCACAAAAGGTTCTCTGTAACGAAAATTATATCAAAACCATGAAATATTCCACTAAAACACTCTCTTCATGAAGACTTCATTGACAACACAACATTATGACATTTTCCCCTCGTCTAAACAGAATTAAAGGATTATAATTTTCTCAGATGTATGAATTTTTATAAATACATGTGCTTCTACTTTTACCCTGCTATTCAGATATTACTTATACTGGGTACTCAACAACTTTGAATTTAAATTTGTAAATAATTTAGACCAATTGTTTGATGACCTTCCAGGCTGTGCTCATGTAAGAAAATATTTCTTCTCCATGCAGAATCTGAATATTCATGAACTGAAAAACTCATCATAACCATTAAAGACTACAATGTAGCATGCTGCAAAGCTAATGTTTTGCTCAATCTTTTCCGAAAATCCCAGAAAAATCAACAAGTACCCAAATAGTGTACTGTACAAGTGTATATAGCACCAAGCATGAAACACAACAAACTTAAACCTATATATATTTATACTTCCAATCAATACCGGTTATTTTACATCTGCATGCTCAGTCATCATCATCCCTCACTTAACGTTTAAAGTTTGTTCTAAATCAGGCCCAGTACCGGTATATATTCTCTATATATTCCCTAAATTATCCCCTAATGGCAAAAGATTTAAGTTGAAAAGGTTTCAGGAGTGCCTTAAGCTTAAAACTGATACCTGTTAACCCTTTCACCACTGTAGACCATAATGGACTCATCCATATCAATGCATGGTAGAGTCTACTAAAGTTACATAGGGGTGAAAGGGTTAATGCCAATTTTGTTTCAGCTGATTCAGTCATGCCTGATTTTTTCACGGCAAAACCTTTATCGTATATGGTATACTAACGCTGATGCTCACGATGAAGAGCAGAACAAAGAGTATGGACTTTTCCTCCTAATTGTCTCCCCTGATTTTTAATGATATACCGGTAATTAGCATATTCTTTCAATTCATGGCGATGACCCTTTGTCGACACCACTGAAATGTAAAATTCTGTTAATGAAACATGTCAAATTTCGTTCAGATTTCTTCCCCGTTATATTATAAAACATACATATCTAACAATACACATGGTCATCTCCATACCAGCACACGAAAGGTGTATCTTAGTTGACAATTAATGTAAATACCACGACTCTGTTCAAACTGCACCAAATTACCGGATGACGTTGAAATAGTTGATGGAACATGCATTCTAACCCATCATCAGGCCTCCTCGATCTGAATGATGTCATCACCACACTGATCATCAGGAGATTCTTCCCGTCCCACAGTTAGCGGTGTCAGGGATGGGCCACTCTGCGAGCCCATTCGTACTGCACCTTCACGCGATTGGTGAATATCTGAACATGACGCATTGCTGTTGTTACGACAGGATGTACAGTTGATCACCTCATCAAAGCTCTTACTGAAGTAGTAGGACAGTTTAGCATAGAAGAATGGTCGAAGTGCCAGGTCAAGCACAGCCAATATGTCACAATATTCGTAGATATTCCCCCAAAGATGATAGTTATCCGAACCGTGGGTAGGATAGTCGCCGAGCGTGTCATCTGCGGAAATGCTTGTACTGTTCAGAGAAAAGTCCAAGTCCAATTTAAGGTTACTGAATGATGTCAGTACCATGCGGGACTGATAGAACACAATAAAACTCACAATCTCGTGTGGTAGTTTACAGATGCCGAAACTGACTATTAGTAGTGTGACCATACGAGAAAGTCGGCGTTCCCGGTGCGAGTAACTGTCTGCAAAGAATCTCTGCGTAAAGTACCAGGTGACTACGTACACTATTGCAATCACAAGAAGTGGCAGAGCATATGAGAAGGCCACTTTTAAATAACTGTTTCTTTCAGTCTCTGCATTTAAAGAGGCGCTACGCAAACACCCATAATCATCGTCCTTCACAATTGCTTTTGCATTTGGGATGTTTGCAAGCATTGTAAGGACCCATATGACAAGGCTGCTTATGAATGCATGAATGACATAGGATTTTGAATAATGTGCACGGTCCGTAAGCATGATGCAGCGAATAATACTGAGTGCGACAAGATGACAGGAAGCCACATACGTACAAGTTTCTACGAGGTAGAACATGGACTGACACCATTCAGACGTGATGACGTCACCCTTGTGTGTCCAGCGGATCACGTTCTGTAGGATCTCCGGCGTGATTTTGAGCAGGTCGGCAACAGATAATCCACCAATCATCACATAAAGATGAATTTTCGGATACTTGAAAAAGATCAAAGTCCGAATCACTAACAGGTTTCCAACAATGCACACCACTCCGATGAGACTTAGGAGTACACATTTTATCAGAACCTCAACATTTATCTCCAGCCCTGTGTCGTTTTCATCTACCTCATCCATCGTGTAGACCTTGTCTCATCACATCATCTGTAACAAAGTAATGACATAAATGATTGAGTTACGCAAATTAATGACATTTATTTAAATCTCAAGCAAGTCTACAGGTCTGGTGAAAATCCTACCAATATTTATAACAGTTACGTAGAAAAGTAACCAATTGGTAGTTTAAAACTATTTTAAAAGTCTTTAGTGCTATGCACATATACTGGACTTTTAAATTTGTGATATGAGATGACGAAGTCTGTATTGTTATATACATTTCTCCCACAACCACTATAGGTTTCCACACTCCCCACTCATTGGATAAACCTGCCAGGAGTTGGTAAACCTGCTAGGAGTTGGTAAAAAATGTTTGGTTACCTACTAGTGGGTAACACCCTGGACGTGATTTCATTTTTGGTCAATCTTCTAATTATGACGTCAAGTAACAATGCTTTGCAACGTCATCTGCCATTGTGATGTCATAGTTCATGGCACGGTTTCCCCGATCATCAACAGGAATAAGGTATTACCAAGAGAAACATAAGGTTTTCTAGATATAGTATCTTATAATTAACGTTGTGATGTATGATAATCATGTTTATCTAACTCTTGTTACATTTATGCAAGACACTCGGCAAACCTTGTGTCTTTATAAAGTTTGAAAATTAACGAACTCGAGTTGGATCAACGTGATAACCAACCATCACTCGTTGAGGAACCTCTACCGGTATATACTGGACTTTTAAATTTGTTATTCGAGAGGATGAAGTCTGTATTGTTATACATGTGTACAAGAATTTATAATTTGCGGTTTGACCCGGCTAAGTTAGTAGTGTTGCAAATACAGGACTTATAATTAAGGTTTATAATACCGTATAACAGCAAAAACAATGCATACAGTACGGATTAAAAATAATCATTCTTTGTCACCTTGTCGTTTTAAACCGCTAAGTAGTCCCTTGCTGTTTTAAACCCGCCGAGTTTTAGTTGTGTTACATATACTGGAATTTAAGGTTCACCAAAATTACAAAAATAAGGCTGTATACAGGGCAGATTAAAACTTATCGTTCTATGTCACATAACATTTTTCAATTCTGCTCGTCTCTATAATTAATTGTACATGTATTTAGGGGGGGAAATAACATATTACATTTCATACATTTTACTTTTATTGTAAAAAATTATCAAATCACCAAAACTATAATTTGATTTGTACAAAGTGAAGAACTGTGATATCCTGACTATCCATATATAAGGTAGAGCGATAATGAAACCTGAAGTACCTTATGTATATACCCGATTTACCAACAGTCATTAAAATACACACTACTGAATAAGCATAACATAAAAAATAATGTTATTTTGAAAGTATAAAAAATATTGATAGTTTTATGTACTATTAATATTTGTTTTAGAGTTTATAACTGTGATATTGGGAGATGAAGTATTGTGATTTATTGACATTTTTTATGTGCCCATCAGCTACGGTTAAATAAAATATAATTTCAAAATTACAGAAAAAAGACATCCCCAGGAAATCAAATCATAACGATACACAATGTATATGTACTAAGTTAATTACCTGTTCCACATTTCTATGTCAATCATATATATGTAGCTACCGCAGTCATAATTTCTCCATGCGCCAAACTTCCACTAA